>JAZKJV010000879.1:600000-765129 GCA_037367405.1 Ottelia alismoides
TCAATTCTTAAATAAAGTAAAAAGTGATTATTGATTCACTGCTTACACTCTTATCCTTCTCAATTGAATGACACGCATATCTTACCTAATTTTGAAAATGTTGTGTTATATTTAGTCCCTTTAGTTAATTTTTTTAAAAATTTAAATTTTGCAGGGAGTTACCTATTATTGTGCTTGCATATCTATATTTACTTTACTTCGTACAGATTTAAAGTCTAAAAAGAGAGTTATATAACAACTTGGATGGTTAAATCGTGATATTAGCCTTGAAATATCATGGAGTAATGTATTTAATCATAAGTATATAATTTCTAGAACTTATGAAAAATTTTCTTTCACGAGTGAGGCATACGTGTCGATACGCCTCGAGGCAATACTGGGAAAATGCCTCAATATGTCTCACGCTTTTTAAAACCTTGGGTAGGATCAAATGGTCCTACATTATAATTTAGCTATCTTCCGAATTGTGTCAAACCGAATAATGTTGCATGCATGTTGTACAAGGTGGTGAAAGGATGGATTTATAGTTTTCAACATCATCTGGAAAAATGAAGGGGAAATGTGTCGGCATGTCCCGATGTCGACGAAGACAAAGAAGCAAATGATTTCATATCCGGATGGTATCATCTGAAAGAAAATTCACACAGCAACATCAATTGAGGAGATGCGAGACGAGATTGATCTTATTAGAGATGATAGATCCTTGAAAACATCACAATTATCCAAATCTATGGAGCGAAACATGGGAATCCAAGGGACATCACATCATATGATCATAAAAGATGCATTCTTCAATGATCATCAAAAAAGTGCCATCTCTTATATATGCAATTGAGCATATAAAACAAGAATCCCTTTCGTTGCATTGACTATAATCCATTTTGGCAAGAGGTGGTTGGGCATCATGATCCTAGTCAAAAGCCTCCCATGAGGTATGAGTTAAGTGGTCCATATTTAAGAAGGCAATGAAGAAATAATCGCATGACTTGTAATATCATAGGAATGTGGAAGACGACGAGATGTTCTACAAAGACTAATGCATAGATGAACATTCGAAGAAAGAGCATCGTGAACTTCTGTGTCAATTTCCCACTGGGAACTCCCTTTTTGAAGTCTATAAGTGCATTCGATGAGACATGCAATGCAGAATGTAGCTTTCAATTGGTTAACGAATGCATGAATGAAGCTGAGGTAAAAAGTGTTGGTTAGATGACAAATAATGCTTCGGTCAATTTAGTAACGGGAAGATTGGTGCTCACAAAATATTCCTGAATATGGTAGACTTTGTGTGTTGCTTATTCTATTTATCGGGCTTTGGAAGTTTAAGCAAAATGTCGAAAGGCTTTGGGAGAGATAAGTAAAGAGTTGAAGGCAAAGAGTGCAATTACAAAGGCAAGAACACTCGATTTTCATTTACGCTCACACAAAGACTCTGAGCTTGATGCAGAAGCTCATTAACAAGAGAAATATTACCTGAGCAAACGAGGTTCTCAACTTTACCCTTGTTAGAAAGCATTTTAGAGAAAAAAAGATAAGTTGAGGTTGATGTTCTCCCTAGATGAGTGACAGAAATGCAAATGGTCGAGGACCAAAAAGGGAGAGAGAGAGAACAACAACCATATTCTTGATCCCTTCTTTCTAAAACGAAACTAAACTTGAAATCCAAGTTTTTACACCGTAGGTTCACTTATTTTGTGTGGTTGAAGCATATCAGAAGCCATCCATGAGCTTTATCTATAGATGGCTTGAAGAGGCCAAACAAGAGATAATCGTATCGTTTACTAATGTGGAGTCATATCATAATATATTTGTGGATTTCTTTAAGACCAAAGGAAGGCTTATACTCCTATGCACTTCGCGGCATATTTTTTGAATTCATGTTTCTTTTATATATGATGCAAATGCAGTGTTGAAGAACGGATATATTGATAGTATGAAAAAAAGTATCCAGATTTGGATATACAAGATTTTATCACAAATAAAGGAAGTAGTTGCTTGTAGACATGCTCAAAGAATGTTTAGCAAGCCATTAGATGTGAGATACTGCTGAAAAATGATGAAAATTTATGGCCGGACACTATTCATTATTTTCAAATCATGTCATTCATCTTCGAATATATGGACTTAATAAAATAATTATTTTAACCCACTTAAATAGTATGTTAATAGTGCAGTATGCCTACCACCCAAACGACCAGGGTTCCAATCTTGGGGCGGGAACCTGTGCGTGTTGCCCCCGCTTGTTTAAAAAAATATTTTAAAAACTACCTTTGTGGTCATTTCATGGAGATGATACAACACATTTAAAATCCATAGATATTAAGAACCTAAGCATGATTTCTTCAGCCTCTAAGTGTGAGTGTAACTGGAATATATTTGACTTGGTAGTAAGTCGGTTGACCTACCTAATTATAATTCTACTAATTGAAAATAGATTCATTATTTTACTTGTAATGTGGCTTTTAGATCCTCACAAAGAAGAGAGGTAGGTTGGAGACAGAGATTGCACGATCTCGTTTATAAGAGTTTCCATTCCAACATCAAGGAAAGTTGACTTGAGCAATTAAGTCATGCTCTTTCTTATGATCGTGCACGCTTAGGGGAATAAACTAGTGATGTCAATGTGCAAGCTCAAGATGAGGAGGTTTTTCTAGGTCCAGTATTAACTCGGAGTTCAATAGCAAATGCAAGTGGTCTCGAGGAAATTTTGGAACCAAGAAGAAGCCGAAGTGGTGAATGTGACAAGGGAGCTTCAACTTTGATAGTTGTGCCCTTTGTTCACTTTATCAAAGCGGTACGTGCGGCCGCACATACGCCCAAGTGGCCTCCTTACCGCACCGATTATCGGAAGCCCCGCTTTATGCGCCATTTGCGCATATATGGCCCGCATATGCAGGCTGTGTGAACGCATATGCGCTCCGTGCGCCCTCTTAAGGTCTAGTTGGGAAATCGAATCCGGATCTTAAGATCAAGATCTTGTATTATTTTAACTATATATATTAAATCAGATTATGTAATACTATCTTTGATGATTTTGATATTTAGTCATACTATTTTGAGCTCTACATGAAAACCATTTTTCTTAGATCTTATGTTGGATCACATTTATTCATAAATTCAATTTAGTGTAGTCACTTTTGTAAATATTTATTTATTTTTCTAAAAAAATGAAAATCGCGTAAAACCGCATATACCCCGCATATGCCCCCGCATATCGCTTAATCGCTGACCAGTGCGAACGTATACGCATACCACTTTCATGAACCTTGGTTGTGCCAATAAATGAGGAAGATGAGGAATTCGATTATTAATTTTTGAATCAAAAAAGGGGAAACACCCATTACCAGTGCTCGCTCCAGAATTCTATTAGAACTGTAAAAACTTACAGAAGCCAAGTCTCGAGAAGAGATCGAGACAGTGATATTATATCTCCACATAATACAACTCATCTTTAAACACAACACCATTTTGCGAAAGTTAAAGGACCCAAAGCACCGTAATCAGCCTCCAAACCTTCACTGGAGATCTAAATTGGTTTCCCACAAGACTGCTCCAAAAAGATAAATGAGATGTGAGATCTAGCCAAGCAATCATTGTAGCATCCCAAACCTGTCGGACTGTCATGCAGGAAAAAAAGAGGTGGTCAACATCTTTAGGCTCTGAATTGCAAATAGGACAACAATCATCCTTGTCACGCTGGAACGAGACTCATTGCCTCCTAGTCAGTGTATGCTCCCAATGTTGAATCTAAAGAAAACCTTTATTTTTAGAGGGATTCGCAATGTCAAACGAAATTACATTCACATTTTCTGTCCGTCGAAAAAGGTCCATGGAAGGCAATTCGTGCCACATAAGCCTTATTGACTGAGAAAATTCTATTATGCCAAGTCCAGTTATCTCTCCCTTTCGTTAGTCTCGCGATGCCGGATAAAAGGCTCAATAAATTTATAAAATCCTCTACCCTTTGTTCTGAGAAACCTACCGAAAAAGTTGGCGTCCACTACTAGTCCCAAACATCTCTCAAACAAGCACCACGATTGGGAGCTAATGCAAAAAGACGCAGGAGACACAGACATAGGGGATCGAAACTCATCTAATCTTCCAACTAGAACCTGAACAAGAGCCATCACCAATGGAAAGTTTAACTAGAGCACACAACTTAGGAGTACAACACAAATTCTTTTCCACAACGTCGTAGGAAAATGTTGTGGTTGCATATGGATGGACAGGGTCGAGGTAAGGTCGTAAACCTTCCTTGACATAAGGCATATAAGGTCAGTACCATCACCCCAGATTCTAGCCACATCCTATAGTGAAAGTGCCTTGCACATATCAACTAGTCTACAGACACCCAAACCCCCTTGGTACATGGGCAACGTAACAGCATCCCAACCAATCAAGGTAACGCCAGACGATCTCCCATTCGAAGGTCTCCAAAAGAATTTTCTCATACAAGCTTCAATTCTTTTTTCTCATCCCCTTTGGAAGGACATGGGTTGACATGAAAAAAAAAATTGGAATCAAGGCCAAGACAACTGTTGACGCATAGGCTATTTTGTATCTCTTTGTTATTTTATTTTCTTGTTATTCTCTTTATGTAATTTACCCATAGGCTACTCTCCTATATAAGAGAGCCTAGGGCTATGGAATAGAATATCTCATTCACGTTTCCCAACATGGTATCAGAGCGACGGTCCTAGACCGGAGTTCTCGAAACCTAACCCTAACCCTAACCCCACCCGCCGGCCTCTCTTCTCCGCGCCTCTCCGATCTGCGCATCTCCAATCTCCGATCTGCGGCGCCTCTCCGATCTGCGGCGCCTCCCCGATCTCTGCTCCTGCGATCAGCGCATCTAGCGCTACTCCAGCGCATCTAGCGCGCCGCGCATCGAGCGCATACAGTGCGCAACGTGCGCATCTAGCGCGCAACCTGCAGCGCCTTATCTCCGATATCGCGTGTATCTAGCGCGCAACCTGCATCTCTAGCGTACAGTGCGTCTCCACCGACTGTGCTCCTGCGCGTACCTAGCCACTGCGCATTCTTCTGTGTGCTGTGTACTGCGCGCACATCCAGACACTGCGTGCTTCATCCAGTTGCGCGTGCGCGTGCTTCCTGCACGTGCCTGCGTGCCACAAGCCCTAAAACTCTAGGGCACAGATCTTGATATACATGGGGTCAGTTGCCTGACGTCTACACACGCAACTAATCCCATCTATGTCACTGTAGACGAAGATTGTTATCTCTCGGTCACTCCAGTCTTCCATCTCCAGTATGTCAGAAAGCAAGGCAGATACCCCATCTATGGGCGCATTTCGTGGTCATGCGCCCATCGTCAAGATGGATGGTACGAACTATGAACTGTGGGCAATGCAGTTCATGAGTATGATGAAGTCCACGGGCAAGAAGCATATTCTCACAGAGCCCGAGCCTGCAGAGAAGACTGGAGTTCATGCCTCATGGGAGGCAGACGACGCATATGCCAAGGTGTGGCTATCTGGCACATTGGCTATTGAAATCGCCAATGACATTCTACATCAACCCACAGCCAAAGACATGTGGGATATCCTCGCAGCGACCTATTCTCAGGCAAAGAATGAGACGAAGATCCTGCAACTACAACATGATATATTCACGATAAAGCAGAATGGTCGCCCGTTACATTCTCTCTATACATCTTTGAGAGGAATGTTTGAGAAGCTTTATAGCTTCATGCCTCTTACCGCCACACCAGAGCAGCAGAAGACATACAGGAATGCAACGATGGTGGGTGTGTTTCTCGCTGCACTTGATCCAGAGTATGAGGCCGCACGTTCACAGATCTTGGCGGACTCGACTATTCCTCCCATGGAGGAGGCTTTTCACAGATTGAGTAGGATAACTGTACCTTCAGCAGCTGCTAGTCAGAATCCCTCAGCCATGGCGGCCAACAGGGGCCGTGGTTCTCACTACCAGGGCCGTGGGCGTACTCCCCGTGGAAGGGGTGGTCGCACTAGGCCTACATGCTCATATTGTCACCGCATCGGACATACTGAGGACACATGCTACTCAAAGCATGGATTTCCTGCATCTGCACGAGTCGCTGAGCAGATAGAGCCTCCTTCTGCTGCTTCACTGGATCAGCGTTTTGATGATTTGGTTGCCCGCCTCAGGGGCATTATCCCACCGTCTGGCCCAGCACCGATGACAGAGAGTCATACTGATGTTGCTGCTTCTGCTTCTGCGTCTGCCTCTACGAGTACTTCAGGTAGTACACTTGCACTTCATAGTAGTAGATCGGATACATTGCCATGGATCATGGACTCAGGCGCTACACATCATCTATGTGGCGACTAGAGTCTACTTTCAGGATATACTCAGATCCCTCCAGGACGGACAGTAGTGATTGCCAATGGCACACATTCCCCCATCACGGGTCAGGGGGAGATTAGATTGACATCCTCTGTGCAGCTCAAGAATGTTTTACATGCACCGCATTTTTCTATGAATCTTTTGTCAATCAGTCAGATTACGAAGGATCTCCAATGTCGAGCTATTTTTGATCCATCTTCTTTGATTTTTCAGGACATCCGTACGGGCAACGTGATTGGTCATGGCTATGAGCAAGGAGGCCTCTATCGTCTGAACCAGACCCCATTTGCCGGAATCACATCTTCTCCCGCTGGACAAGCATCTTCTCTCCTGTGGCATCTGCGTTTTGGTCATCTACCGCTTCAGAAGTTGCGTCTTGTCTTACCTTATAGTTTTTCTCACACACCTATCCAGTGTGAGGCGTGTCAGTTGGGAAAACATCACAGGTCATCGTTTCCCAGTAGTCAAGGTCGGAGTAGTAACTCCAAATTTGAGTTGTTTCATGTTGATGTCTGGGGTCCAAGTCGTGTTCCCGATTATCAGGGGCACAGGTTTTATATTGTTTTTGTGGATGATTTCTCAAGAGCATCATGGGTGTTTCTAATGAAAAATAAGTCTGAAGCTGGAAATATTATTATTCAATTTCTAAATGAGATTCAGAATGTTTTTTCCACAACTGTCAAAATTATGAGAAGTGACAATGCCTTAGAGTTATGCACCAATAATCTAGCCAACTACTACTCCTCTAAAGGAATTGTTCACCAAACATCCTGTGCCCATACGTCTCAACAAAATGGGGTTGCAGAAAGAAAACACCGTCACCTACTTGATGTCACAAGGTCACTTCTCATTCAGAGTCATGTTCTGTATTCATACTGGGGTGATGCAGTCCTTACTGCATGTTATCTTATAAATCGTATGCCCTCGTCTGTCTTGAATGAACAGGTTCCTTTCTCACTGATTTATCCTGACAAGGATCTGTTCACTCTTACCCCTCGTGTGTTTGGGTCAGTCGCGTTTGTCCATCAGTTGTCGCCCGGTTCTGACAAGCTCTCTCCTAGGGCTGTCAAGTGTGTCTTTGTGGGGTACTCCAGAACTCAAAAGGGGTACAAGTGTTTTGACCCTGTGCGTCGGCGGTATATGATCAGTGCAGATGTTACATTCTTTGAATCCATCATGTATTTCTCAGATTCTGGGAAGATGCAGCCGCCACCTATATCCCCTGACATTGTATTCATGGCACCACCAACATCACAACCGCCACCAACATCTGAACCACCACCGCCACCGCCACCGCCATCAATAGTACCTCCGTTACCATTCCATTACACCCGGAGGCCGAATCAAGCTCATGGTCCTGACCAGTCAACTAGCTCTCCTATGGTATGTAATGAGAATATTAATGTTGATGGATCTGACGACATTTCTCAGCAGGGTGCATTACAGGAGCATGGTGATACCACAGAGGACCTAGATGTTCCAATCGCTCTACGCAAGCCGAAGAGAAGCTGTGTCCAGTATCCAGTATCAGCAGTGGTGTCGTTTGAGAGGCTATCTGGACCATTCAGGACGTTTGCATTGGCACTTTCAGCTACAGCCATTCCACGGAACCATCATGATGCTATGCAGGATGCTAGATGGCGACTAGCAATGGAAGAGGAGATGGAGGCACTTCTGTCTAGAGGAACCTGGAGTTTGGTTCTTATACCTCCAGATGTTAGCCCGGTGAGTTGCAAATGGGTGTTTGCAGTTAAGCACAATGCATATGGTTCCATTGACAGGTACAAGGCACGCCTTGTTGCTCGGGGCTTCACGCAGACATATGGGGTAGATTACCTAGACACCTTCTCCCCTGTGGCGCGTCATTCCACTTTACGGATCCTGCTATCTGTTGCGGTTGCTAAAGACTGGCCACTCTATCAACTGGACGTAAAGAATGCATTTTTGTATGGAGACTTGCAGGAGGAAGTCTATATGCAACAGCCACCTGGTTTTGCTGTTGAGGGGGAGTGTTCCAAGGTTTGCAGATTGCATAAGGCCATCTATGGTCTTAAGCAGAGCCCCAGAGCATGGTTTCAGAAGCTTTCAGACCTCTTTGAGAAACAAGGATATAAACGCTCCAATGTTGATCATTCCTTGTTCGTGCAGAAGACGGCGAGAGGTATCATTATAATCATGGTTTATGTTGATGATATCTTGATTACAGGTGATGATGACCAAGGCATTAAGCAAGCAAAGGAAAGGCTGGGGACCGAGTTTGTCACCAAGGACTTGGGAGTCCTTAGATATTTCCTGGGGCTGGAATTTGCTAGAAATCCATATGGATTAGTCATGACACAGACGAAGTATGTCACAGATCTACTGAGTGAGACAGGTATGCTAGGGTGTCGACCTGCTACGACACCAATGGACCCTAGCATGAAGCTGTATGATGATGACACAGAAGAGGTGGATCAGAGAAGGTACAGAGAACTGGTAGGCAAATTACTGTATGTCACTATCACTAGACCTGATATACAGTTTGCAGTGAGTCGTGTGAGCCAGTTCATGGAGCAACCACGCCAGGTCCATATGGATGCCATACACATGATTCTGAGATATCTAAAATCATCTCCAGGTGCAGGCTTGATATTTAAGAAAGGAAAGGAGATTTCTGTTACAGGATGTGCGGATGCAGACTATGCAGGATGCCCCAAGGACAGGAAGTCAACATCAGGGTTTGCAGTCTATGTTGGAGATGCTCTAGTTTCGTGGAAGAGCAAGAAGCAGACAGTAGTAGCTAGATCCAGTGCTGAATCAGAATATAGGGCTATGGCCCAGGCGAGCACAGAAATGATGTGGGTAAAATCCTTACTTGCAGACCTATGTATTGATATACCTCTTCCTATGATGTTGGAATGTGACAATCAGGCCGCCTTGTTCATTGCAAATAACCCAGCTTTTCATGAGAGGACCAAGCATATTGAGGTCGACTGTCACTACATACGTGACATGATTCAGAAGGGGTTCATTGCTACATCTCACGTCACATCAGAGAATCAGACTGCTGATATTTTCACCAAGGCATTATTTAAAGGCCCATTCCAGAAGTGTGCGTCCAAGCTGAGCATGATTGATATCTATGCTCCATCTTGAGGGGGAGTGTTGACGCATAGGCTATTTTGTATCTCTTTGTTATTTTATTTTCTTGTTATTCTCTTTATGTAATTTACCCATAGGCTACTCTCCTATATAAGAGAGCCTAGGGCTATGGAATAGAATATCTCATTCACGTTTCCCAACAACAACCTTCAAGAGGACTAAACATCTACCACGTGAAAGGCACTTAGCCTTCCAACCTGCCAGCTTCTTTTCAAGTCGCTCAACAACCAGTAGCCAGTTCGAATGACACAACCTTCCTCTTGTAAGGGGCAGGCACAAATAGTTGATCGAAAAACGCCCCTCAAGGGATGAAATAATTCCTACACATTCAATAACTTCGTAGTCAGCTAGACCAAAAGGAACAAAAGTGGACGTAGTCATGTTTATTTTATGCCCAGATAACTCCCAAAATGTCAATTACTGCATTTATTCCTCTTTCTCAGAATCGTATGAAAATAATGTATCATTTACATATTATAGAAGTGGGATAGAAACAAGGTTTTAAATCTCGATTTCGATTTCGTTTCGAGATGGCGAAAAAATGAAACAATTACAAAATTTCATCAAAATTTCAACAATTTCGACCAAAATCAGCCTAGATTTGTGAATGGTCCATATCGAGATTTCGATTTTGGTCTTGGTGGAGTGTCGAAACTGAAATTTCGGTAAAATTTCATCGAAATTTCACGAAATTTGAAATACTAGATAGAAATATCCTCATTGTAGTAGCCAACGGCACCGCCTCTCTGAATCACTCTCCTAACCATCAAAACCAAGACATCTACAACAAGAACAAAAAAGTAGAGGATCGAGAGGGCATCCGTGTCTAACCCCCCTCTACGGTTGAAAAGGTCACCCTCAGGTTTTCCATTAATCATGACTGATAACGAAGAAGTGGTGATGCATCTCCTCATCTACGGGAACCATAGATATGGAAAACCCCTCTTCGCCAAGGCACCCCACAAAAAATGCCAATTGACACAATAATAGGCCTTCGAGAAATTAATCTTCCACAGTAGTCCTTTCACATTCCTATGTCTCTGGTCTTCAACAATCTCCGAGGCCGCAACCATATTGTCCATCATTAGTCGATCAGGAATGAAAGCAATTTGTACTTCATCTAGTAGTCCACCAAGAGTAACACAGATGATTTATCAAGACTCTCACAACAATCAAATATACCACATTAGAGAATGAATGAAGAAGAATATGAGATGATGATGATGATGAAAACGATGTTGACTTGGATGATAACAACATTGATGAGGGTGACTAGTGTTGGTCATTGTTAGAATTTATTTTTGTAAAGTGTGTTTGTGATATAACATGTTATATTTGATCTAAACATTAACTCATGTCATATAGCAAACATTTCATTCTTAACTTGCTTCTTTTATTTCTTCTTTTATTTCAATTACCTTTTTTATTTCATTGTAATGGTATTGAAAATGTCCACATCTATCTAAGTATATAATATTATGTATTGTGGATAATAAATTATGTATATATTTAAATTAATTAAAAATACAAAATCAACTAAACCTCAACTAAATTTGAATAGTCATTTGACAAACCATTTATTCTTAGTCAGTTATCCGACCAATTGAAAATCGACTTCTGCAAGCAGCTATTGTTGACCAATTTTCCGAACATCGATGTTTCTTTTTTAACTTTTGTGAGGGGGGTATTTGAAATTTTTATTTATCCCTCACCAGAAAATAAACTTCCATTTATATGCTTGCAACTTTGACCTTTAGATAAAGTACTTTGATAGGGATGTCACTTATAATTTTTAGGAAACAGGCCCATATCTCTTTACCTTTAGGATAGGATGCCAATTGGAGATAAAATCTCCCCTCCTAAGGTATATGCACTCTCTTGACAACAAAACCAAGGTTTGTGGATGGCACTCCAATGGTGATGTCGAGTCTCAAGGATCTGGTAGCTATGATGCCATATGGAGTTTTCTTCAACAGCCAATTGTAGGTACAAATGGCGACATATCCAGCGACAACGGTTGAGGTTAGAATATCAATAGAGACATTAATCCATGGTGTGGAGTCCAATGTTGATGCTTCAACCACTGTAGGTGGCGACAAAGCCCCCATGGCGGTAATGGATAGTAGACTCTATGTAGTGCGGTGAAACACGATGGTAAAATAGAAATGGAGTCATTTTCATGGTGGGAGTATCTATGTAGAAAATATTACGGAACATGCCAAGATCCAGCAGAACTCTTAATCCTTGTAATTCCAATTCACTAACCTTGTGAATAAAAAGTTTTTTAGAGGACATCTTCTCGACAAAATACCCTTTTTTATTTTAAAAAATGGCTAAATATTTGACAATTATATTCAAAACTAAAGGAATGTCAATTTTGCAAGGTAAGAGACCATTCGTTTCAAAAAAAAATAGGATGCATGTAAGCAACTAAGCAAGTGTCTTAGAGCATAAGAAGGAGAAGGGGTCTTCCAAAGGTCATAAGACTCATAACTGACTTGGAATTTGGTGGTCAAAGCAGGTGAAGTTGAAAAGTTAGCGGAGCAGATAAGACAGGAATGCATGTGCATTGCCAAATTTAGAAGAAGAAGAATTTATCACTGATCTTGATAATGATGAAGAAATTCCTCTGATTAATTTTAAAGATGAATTAGATTAAGAAGTTTTTTTGAGACGTAAGAGGGTGAATCACCTTTAAATGGTGAACACCCAGAAAAACACCGTTTATTGATCAGTGATTAACTACATATGTACAATCCATAAATTGCATAGATAACGCACATGAGCAATAATATTTTACGCATAGTATCTCATTCCCTTGAATGTTGTTGCATTCCTGGATAACAAAATAGCCCAACAGGTCGAAAAGATTTTAGTCCGAACCACCTACATATTATACAACGGTGTCCTAAAAGATTTACAGAAGCGTGCCCCGTTGGTAACGTCAAGGCAGGCGATCCCCTATTTAGATTAAGATGTTGGTGTCTATCAGTGATTTTTTGTTTATTTGGGAGAATATTTATAGCTTTTCCCATTATGATCAGCTTTTTTATCTACAAGGTGAACTTTTCGAGACGTTTGAATAGAATCACATCATACTTAAATACATGTTTTTTATATTCAGCCTATATTATATTTATTTAAAACATAATATAATGTTAGAATTTATTATTATATTTAAACAATATTAAAATATTACACCTGTATAATCTGCATATGTCAGCATAATTTCCTCTTATTCATTTTAAATCATCTGGCCAAACGAATAACACATGCTGACTTTCAGAATCTTAGAAAGCATGTCATAAAAAGATCCCTGACCACTACAATTATATTTTCCATGTAGAAATTTAAATGTGGTTGCATTGCAAGTTAACCAGATCGCTCATAAGACAACAAGATATTGCATGCATTCAACCTAGGAGAAGGAACATGTTGAACCAAAGATCTTTCTCAAGTGAGATGCATTAAGGATGAGTAAGGACACGTGTTTGTTATGCATAAGGATATAGAGACTAGATGAAAGCAGTATTTCCATAAGCTTTTCATTGAAGAAGGGAATAACGAGACCACTTTGAGATATCTAGATAGTAGTAAAAGTTACATGACTCGTGCTAGCTATAGACGAATACAAAGGAAGTAGAAGAGGCTTTGAAGCACATTCGAGATGAGACACCATGTTGTATGTTGTTCTGTAACTTCTGTTGTTCACCAATGATATTGTGTTGATTGATGAAACTAGAGATGGAGTAAATGAGAAGATTGAGGTTTGAAGACATGATTTAGAGACAAAAGAATTTCATATAAGTAGGATTAAGATTCAATCAGTGTTATCTAGGCGAGGCCCCAACACCTTGCCTCCCTCCAGGAGAGGCATTTTGCCTTAGGTGTTGCTAAGGCGAGCGCCTAGCTTGAAGCTCTGGGCGCTCAAGGCGAGCGCCTGATGCAAAAGTAGGGTTTTTGCCTGCTGTTGTGATTTTTATCCATGATTAGGTTTGTATATTAGATACATATTAGTTCTACATATCATTAATACACATAATTATACATATGCACACACATGTTTACGTAATTTACACATATACTTTCATTACATATATGTATACGTAATGCATTTATATCTTAGTTCTAACTATTACATATACTTTTGACTCAAAAGAAGTATATATAACTCTACATTTGCATATTAGTTTGAAGTACTATAAGTACATACATATACATATAACTAAAGAAAACACAAATGTATAAATAAAAATACAGACAAGCACATGTATACATAAGCATACACGCACACATATACATAGACACATACACATGTATACAAATATCTATGCATGCAGACACATGCGTATGTATACACACACAAACATAAATATTTAATACATATGCATATAGACATACATACACATGTACATGCATACATATACACATGCACATTAATAAATAGTGAATTTGTAAAATAATTTGGTAATAGCATATATATATATACCAAGGTTGCACAAAGCAGTAGTCGATACTCGGTCGGCAGGGTCATTGACTAAGGATTAATAAGCAGTTGGGCGACTAATTAGATTTAGTCGGTCAATAGTCAATTTTGATTTTTTTAGTTATTTTAAATATATAAATCATTTTTATACATAGATTTGTCCATTTTCTATTCTTTCTAATGAAATAAAAAAGCAATTAACTTTAAATATAACATTATTCCATATTAGAACAAGTTTGCTTATGTATTGACATAGATTTGTATATTTTCTATACTTACATAATGAAACAAAAGAAGTATTTGACTTTAAATATAACATTAAGCGTATTATAATAAAGTTTCTTTAAAAAACAAAAAATAATATACATATATATAATGTTGATGTAAAAGTCGACCGATTAGTCGGCCCGACAAGTCGGGCTAACCGATTAATGGTCGACTAGGCCTAGTCGAGTCACCCCCCCCCCCCCCCCGCGCCTCGACTAGCCAGACCGCCTAGTCGGCCGATTTTTACAAGATTGATATATACATACACATACGTATACACATGTATACATATAAAATTTAGGGTTTTTATCACTTGTGCCCCTCCGAGATCTCGCAATTTCAGTTATGCCCCTATCTTTTTGGTAATATTAGTTGTACCCCTCACTTCTTGCTAATATATCACTTGTGCCCCTCGGGTTAGTGATCGTCCATCTACAGTGCAAACGGACGTTAACTTTGAGGACATAAGCGGAATTAATTTTAAAAAAAAATTATATGGTCATTTTACACCCTCTTCCTCATCCCCTTCTTCTTCCTCCTCTTCCCCCATCCTCTTCCTCCTCCTCCCCAGCCCGCACCTCTTCCCAGCTCCGCCCCGAGCTAACTCCTCCCCAGCCCGCACGGCCTCCCAGCTCCGCCCCCAGCTCCCCGCAAGTCCTCCCAGCCCCGCACCTCCTCCCAGCCTGCACCTCCTCCCAGCACGGTGCCGCCCCCTGCTCCCCCTCCCACTGCCCCGCACGGTGCCGCCCCATGCTCCCCCTGCCCCGCTCCGTCGACATCCGCCTTCGTCGCCCGCCCCTGCCTGCATCCGTCACTCCAACCACCCGCCAGGCGGCCTAGCCCTCTGTCGTCCTCAGCAATGCGCTCGCGTCCTCGCCGCCTTCACGCGGCCCCATCGCCTGCGGATTGCGCAGCCCACAAGCAACAGCCCGCTCTTGGCCCTTTCGCCTTGACTTCCGCTCCATCATCGCGGCTTCGCCACTAGCGACGGAGCACCGCCCAGCCCACGCCCGAAGACACCACATGCACCCTCTGACCGCCTCAAAGCCGACCGATCTCCGCGACCACCGTCACCGCTCTGCCCGCGTTTGCCGCCGCGCTATCGCACATTCTCCTCTGTGCGTCGCCGAAGCCCTCCAGAGGCGGCGGCTCCCCCCTCCCCTTGCTCTGCACCGCCTCGAGCTCCTCCCTCGAGCTCCGAGCTCGAGCAGTCCACCCCGAGCTCCTCCTCCGCCCCTGATTTTATTCTGACCATAATACCCTTCTTAACCACACTATGGTTTGAATAAATCATAGTTATTTTAACTTTTTGACGGTCAATCTGACGGAAAGGCACAAGTGATAACGAAGAAAGAAGGGGCACAACTGATATTACCAAAAAGATAGGGGCATAACTGAAATTGCGAGATCTCGGAGGGGCACAAGTGATAAAAACCCTAAAATTTATATGTGCTCATGTGTACGCAGCCACAAATATATTGGATTGATCTTAATTGAAATATAAGTTATACACATATATTTACAATTAATCATACATACATATGCGTGTATATGCACATATTATATAGATTCACACATGATTATTTATTTTACATACGACACCTTGCTTTTCTCAGGTGGGCGCCTTGCGCCTCGAACGTTTTGCATACCCTAGCACCTTGGAGTGCCTCTCGCATTTAACAACACTTGATTCAATATATGGAGCGTACATTCGATGGAAGAAGTGGTGAAGGAATCAAGGTGAAAAACGGAGAAGATAACGTTCAAGATAAAGATTTTTTTAGATACTTGGGATAACAACACGATGGGAAAATCAATGGAGATGTTACTCATAGAATAAACGCAAGTTGGCTAAAGTGGAGAGGATCCCCTGTTGTTCTATGTGATAAGAAAATTCCTTTAAAAGAAAGAGGAAAGTATTACATAGAAACCGTGAGAGCTACTATGCTATATGGATCTGAATGTTGGCACGTAAACCATAGATATGTGCAAAGAATAACAGTAGTAGAAATGAAAATGCTATAGTAGATGTACGGTCATACACGAAAAGGTCAGATTCGGAGTGATGCAATCATAAGAAAAGTTGGTGCATCTCCTATAGAGGATAAGATAATAGAAATTTGCTTGAGATGGTTTGGCCATTTGCAAACGAGGTCGGTGGACGTACCAGTTAAAAGAAGCGAGATTTGGAATGTTGAGACAGCTAAGAGAGGGCGAGGAAGGTCCAATAAGTGTTAGAAGGAGACCATCTGAAAGGATCTTAGTTATTTAGATCTAAGCTCAAGATTGACCCAAGATAGATCTGACAGGAGGCAAAGAATCAATGTAGCCAACACTATTTAATGTGGGAAAATGCTTTATGAAAACATTTCCTTTAATCTAATGATTTTCTAATCATCTTTTAAAATACTCATTTTACCATCGATAAGAGCCATGCATATCGAGAAATTATTTCCTAACCGATGGATCTACTAGTTGATTTTGATGCAATGATTGTGGTTTACCAGTCACCTTCAATTGTAGACCAGGGAGTTTGGACCTTAACCACTGTCAGATGCTAAGGGAATGCACTTAGAGTCTACATGCGAGACCATTGGAATTGGAACACGGAGAACTTCTATGATCACGATGCCTACGACAAGCTTATAGAATCCATGGTGTCTTTGATACCAATGTCCTTTGTAATTATAGATGCATTTGGAAGGTGAAATCTCATGTTAAGATCTTCTTTTGACTTTTCAGGTGAAAGAGTGGTGAGGTAAGTTTATAGAAAATGTCGAACCCCAAAGGGTGACATTTTGTCCCTTTGTAGTAGACGCCAAAAGACATTGATGTTTTTGTATTGCTTTAAATAAGGGTGTGTTGGTGGGGGGTTTGATGTACCTCGGTAAGATGGGTTTTCGCTGACTCCTTATGATGCAGCCTTAGAGATGGTCAACGGGACGTGTTCCTAAGCTATGGGTTGCATGGATGAGAGGTGTATAATGATTGCCCTTTGCTCAGTTTTGGTGAACACACGTACATAAGGTGGACTATTTCAATTGTCGATTGGTATCGAAGCAAGGTTGTCCCTCAGTGCTCTTGTTGTTTATTATTGTGGTAGATCCTTTGACGATGATGACCAAGCATGTCGTTGTTGGTGGGTTCTACTCAATGTAGAAATGAGAGGACATTTCTATCCATATTCTTCACTGCGCAGATGATATAATTTTCTTCATTGAAGGTGGGACGGCATAACCTAGAGAAATGTAAGTGGTCCACAAATTCTTATTAATATCTTGTCCCTAAAAATCAACAGGAGCAAATTGACCTTCTTGTTTTTTAGTCTCTTTCAGGAGGAGGTGATTTCTTATGGGAGCCAACAGGAGGACACGATAAAGTTATGAAGCGGTTTCAGAAATTTGTTACACTGAAAAACTGGTGTACTTGCTGCGTCACAACCCTTTCTTAGGAATAATTACATTTCCCAAAATGGAAAAAATTATCATGATAGAAAAAGCTAATGGACACTAGAAAACTTTGACAGAAACCTCCACATTTGTGCAGTGACACCGAAGAACTGTAAGAACTTCACCATAATAATGACTTCATAATGTTGACAGAAACCTCCACATTTGTGCAGTGACACCGAAGAAGTGTAAGAACTTCACCATAATAATGACTTCATGACCTAGAAAACACTACCTGACCTGATTGACTTAATAGGCGCGTCCCTTTTAAATTTATGTGAACTCCATTCGAAGAAACGGATCCTCTGTATGTATGATCAGGGGTTCCAATTAGACTATCCCGTCCATGCCCTTTATATCGCTCAAATAACGATTGGATTTCCTTTTTTTCGATCAATCAAGCATTCAGGCAAAACAAAACACGGAAAAGGAGGGATTTGATGACGAACCATGAGGGTTCTGGAGGCGAACTCGACGCCGATGGTGGATTTGGAGTCGAGGAAGAACTCGTCGCGGGTAAAGCGGGAGAGGAGGTTGGACTTCCCCACGCCCGAGTCCCCTATCACCACCAGCTTGAACAGGTACTCGTACTCATCCCCCGCCACCGCCGCCCTCCGCGCCATTGCTCTATAATGTGTGTGCCGCGCCCTGCACGCTCGCTCGCTCGCCCACGTACGTAGAGGCCCAGTGGAGAACCCCCTCGGCTCCCTCTCTCGAGATATGGGATTGATTTGAAGCTTTTATTTCTGGGGGAGCATTCCCATGCCGGGAGCTCAGTCCAAACTAAGCCCAGTTGGTGGTGGGTCTGACTTCACCATAAATTGATCTAAGGGATTGGTGGTGGGTCTGACTTCACCATAAATTGATCTAAGGGATTTTTACACTTGTATCTTTCCGAATTTTTTTTCTCAAAGTATTATACCTCTAGTTTTTTTGCAATTACACTTGTGCTCTTATATTCTTGCCCTTCTGTTATTGCTCACATATCCTTATATTATACTAATAGAAGGGCAAGGCTGTGAATTTTATAAGAATATAGGTTACAAGTGTGATTAAAAAAATTGAGAGCATTGGTATTATTGGAAAAACTCTGAAAGGAATAACTGAAAAATCCCAATTCATTGAATCTCTAAATAACTAGGCCCAAACTCGGTCTGATTTTGACCAATATTTATGCCTCAGCCTAATTGGCACAATGACCCCACCCTTTTATTTCTTTGCATGTGCACATCTTACACAGTCCACCTTCTTCTATATATGAACTCATTTCTAGGCTCTGAAAGATTTGGACAATGATTAGAAATGGAGTTGGAATGTGAGGCCATCAATTTGATCATTTTTTGAGCTCATAGAGAGTGTAATGTGTTTCGGTGAGCTCCCACAAAGTGTGGATCATTTCAGCTCAAGCTCAAAATATAGAGTGTATTTTGTTTCATCAAAAGTGGTCTAACCCTACAATTGGATAGTTATCCAAATTTCAAATCATTATAGGTGGATAGTATGATCTCTCTGACAGTATCTCTAAGTATTCATGACAACTACTGATCACAAGTCCTAATTAGATTAGGACTTGTACTTAATGTATCAATATTACGATTAATAATAATTATTATCATGGATACTTGTATGTAGGATTTGTGAATATTACTCATATTATTTAATTAATATGAACATTGATTCATAATAATTAATATAAATGAATATGATTCACATTGGAAATCAAATGTAAATTGGATTTATATTTTATTGTGTATGAATAAGATCTGTAATTTATGATGTAGCTCTCATAAAATACCCGCTTAGATTTCTTAAGTAAATGATGATAATGGAATGATAAAAGGAGGTTGAAACCAAATTTAGGACAAGGGGTACGTCCCACGTGACTCCATGTCCACCTTGGACGTCTAATATGATTATGAGCCCCGTAATTTTTTTATTGTCTCTTGAATTATTTCAAATGATAATTAAAAAGATAAAAAGGACTCATATTTCTTGAAGGCAATGGATTTAATTATTATCTTTAGATCATCACCCAAAGGCTCATAAGGGTGGACATCCCCTTTAGAAGTAGGGATCCTAAGGGTGTCATCCTCAAGTATTTAAGACATGGCTTGGCCTCTCTCATGGGAACACAACATTCCATCAATTCCACATTTCCTTGAGAGCTTATAGAAAAGAGAAGAGAGAGTTGAGAACTATTTTGGATGTCCACTCTCTACCATACATAACCATACACGTCCACCATATCGCCTCCATCTTCTCTACATTGGTTAATCCCTTCGAGAGAGAGGGAGAGAAGAAAGCTTTATTCTCCGCACTTATTGTATGTGAAGTACTCGATTGCGTGAGACAAAATTAGGAGACAGAGACCATCTTGATCTCCCCTAGGTGTGAATAAGTTCAAGAAGAAGTTGATATAGAAGTTCATGGAAAGCTACACGAGTCATCTTCACATCCGTTGGAGAAGAATCATCGGATCAGACTTAGTTCGGAGGTCTCTTCCTTTAGAGACTCGTACTTCAAACGTAACCCTAATACTCATGTGACTTCGTAAAATAATTTGAAAATTGTTTCATACACTGTGTTTTCGCAATAATTTTTTGTTATGCTTTTATCAGAGTTCAAACAATGAACTCTAGTTGTTTGCAATATGTTTGCTATTTTTTCATGTTTCCGTGATGTGGAGTTATGAACGCCCTTCATTTTCCATGCACGAAGAGAAGCCCAATCTAGAATAGTTAAGGTGATATAACCACATATCTCATCTTCTTTTATGATTATTTTGTAGTTGGAATCTCATCTCTTTCTATGATTATCTTTTGATTGGAATATAATTAATATATTTCTTATTGTGAAGGCAGCCATGATTTTGTTAGTTATAAATCTTGATACAACATCATTCTATATATGTTTCCTTCTTTTACTTATTATTATTTTAGCATACCTAATCGTTTGTATGGTCCTCCTTTACAGGTCCCTTCAAGGGGCTATAGATGGATGGATTGTGGCAATAAGGTCTCGAGTGGCTATAGATGGATATTGATATCTTTCGAAGAAAGTGAGTGTAGACATATAACTGACGAGTATAATCGACAACAAGATGTCCAAAACCTGACTCATATGCAAGAAACTTTATCATTCTTATGGATCTGGGGCATCGTGTTACAATGTAAATGAGGATGTAGTAGATTACCCAAATCCCATATCATTTGATAAATCAGTGGCTTCGACTTAGTTGGAAATATATATTAACAAAGAAGAAAAATACATAACCATGCCATTCATAATGACAATAAATATAGAATAGATATGTGTTAAATACATATAATAATAATAGAAGTAATTTATAAATTAATATAAATATATGTGAATTGAATGACTTTTCATCATGCAAATAGACTTATATTTATTAAATTATATCAAATATAAAGAACGGGAATAAAACTTTGTTACATAGAATTAGAAATAAATATACACCTATATATATATATATTAAAATGGAGATACAAATACAGGCACAGATACCTGAAAATATTAAATTGACATATCTATATATATATATATCCAGCTCAAATGGATGTAGATACAAATGTCCAAACACAGATATAGATTTCCAACTTAAATGGATGCAGATAAAAATATCCAAACACATATAAAAATAAATCGGAAAGAAATTTGATTTGTGCATATCTACACAGGTTTGTAGTCCTACCCACAAAGCATTATATAATATTGTGCATTAGAAATGTTAAATTAGATAGTAGTGCTTACCATCAAATTCATAGAAGTGTATTTCTATGAAAAATGTAGGGATTTTCTAAGTAAATATACAAATATTTATGTAAAATCATAAGTTTGCATGGCATTTTCGTAAAAAAACTTTGCAAACATTGGTGACATATATTTTAAAACCATTTTCCTTCAGTTATGCAAACAATGACATTTAACAGATACTTACCGCTAAATTAATAAATAATGACAAAATAAAATAGACAACTAACGCTTCAACAGTTTATAAACTATTACTGGGCCGATAGCGCTTTGTTAACTATTACTTAGTAAAAAGAGAGCTAAGATTCAAAGTATCATAATCCCAAAGCTTAGACCAAAACGTAAAATTTTTATCATCTTTTTGAACATTTTTTTACCAAGGATTATCATGCTCAAATTTGATAATTATGGAGTATGGTCGCGTATCAAGAAGCCTTAATTCTTAGATCAGGCTTGTGATCTTTCGAAGGAGGTTGTTAACGAGGTAAAATCACATTTATAAAAATAAATCAATCCATCAAAGACATACGAATTTGAGCTTATGAGTAGAGTATTTGTGTATCCAATTCTTACCCAATCAATATTCATTTTCAAGGATACGGTAGTGAACTCTGATTTTTAAAATGAATGATTTTTATTACTTGTGTCTTTCTTAACTTTTATAATATCAATTATGTCTCTTTCTTTTTTTTCTAATATCAGTTGCACCCCTATCTTACAAAATTCACATTAAACCAGTCAGTCTTCGATTTGGTCCAACTGGATCGGACTGTCGGTCCAAATCAGTTGAACCAGTGATGATGTCAGCATGATGTCATATTTCATATCGACTCCGAAAAAAACAGACCAGACTTAATTTACCGCTCTGACCGGTCAAATCGATTTTTTGAACCGATAAAATTGGATACATATATGTAAATATGTATGTATATCTACGAAATAATTGTTTAAAATGTCAAATCTTTTAATAGAATAACATAATTGTCTATTTCAAGAAAAATCCTACAAAAGTTAGCCATATTTTCTAGCATTATATATTAATATAATATTGTAATTGCTGTTTCTACAAAACTACTTAAAGAAGGAATGGACATAACTGATATTAAAAAAAAGACCTGACTGATATTACAAAAGTTAAGAAGGGCACATGCGTTAAAAATCCTATTAATTAATTATTTAAATCTTTATTTTTGAAATTTTACCAAACCATCAAAATTGGATCCCTTTCGATCACTCCGTTCTGGCCACCCAGGTCAACCCGATCCAACCACTGGTTGAACCAGATTTTTTTATTTTCTTATTTTTTAAAATTAATTACATGAAACCGACGGAACCGGTCAGGTCGGGCCAGTACCCAGTCCAACTGGTCAGTCCTATCTGATTTTTTAAACCTTGTCCTTTTGTAATATTAGTTAATGCCCCTACTTTCCCTTAAAGAAAGGGCTGAACGGTATTTTATAAGAAGGTAGGGGCATATCTGATATTACAAAAAATGAGCATAATTGATATGACAGAAGTTGACAAGGGCACGAGTGATAAAAACCCAATCGGATAACCTCCCAACCAACTATAATCACTGCCATTGAATCAACCCTCAGTTCACGGATCCATAGCGTCCTCCACTGCACTTTTCCAACCATTCACCGCCATGATTTTAATATTTTTTGTCTATAAAGAGCAAATTACCCATCTTCCCTCCTCTCACTCCGAGGTCTATATTTCTTGCATTGGGAAGCTTAGATTAGCTACCAATTACCATTATGTTGCTCGTATTTATACTCGCAATTCTGTCGATGAAAAACGATGCCATTGCTGCCCCTCAAGTCCCTTGCTTCTTCATCTTTGGCGACTCGCTCGTGGACAATGGCAATAACAACCGGATCCTCACGCTCGCACGTGCCAACTATGTGCCCTACGGCATTGACTTCCCACAGGGCCCATCAGGAAGGTTCACCAACGGCCGCACCACCGTGGACGTGCTAGGTGAGCTCTTATCGCAGTTAAGCACCCTTTGATCGGTTTGTCGATCTTTCTCATAACCGGTTGCTTCCGGTGATACCTGCATCGATAGCGGAACTTCTCGGTTTCCAGGACTTCATCCCTCCCTACCAAGGCACGCAAGGGGCTGCTATACTGAGGGGCCTGAATTTCGCATCTGGAGCAGCGGGGATCAGAGATGAGACGGGGAATAACCTCGTGAGTTTACGACAACTTCTGCCCTTGTGCGAGATGAATCCTCTGTTTGAATGTGATCCCTGCAGGGAGAGCACTTTGCGATGGCCGAGCAAGTCGAGCACTTCCGCAGGACAATAGCGACCATCAGGAGGTTGTTCAGGGGGAACACGACCAGGCTCGCTGATTACCTGAGCAGGTGCATCATCGCAGTTGGAATGGGAAGCAACGACTACCTCAACAACTACTTCATGCCTGATGCTTACACAACCAGCAGCGAGTACAGCCCCAGAAGCTACGCTGCAGTCCTTCTCGACGACTATGAGCGATATCTGACCGTAAGCACCCAACCTGCATCGATAATCAAGATAGCATTAATTGGCATAAATTTAATTAACCCAGTTCAAGATAAATCTAGAAATCCAGTTCTGTTTAACCATCTCACATGGAGTCTCTGGTTTAAAGGATTTATATAACATCGGGGCACGGAAGGTGGCCACCATGGGAGTCGGGCAAATCGGTTGCATTCCATACGAGCTTGCTCGGTACAATGACAGCAGCGGCAATAACCGATGCAACGAGAAGATCAACAGAGCGATTTCCCTGTTCAATTCAGGTCTTGTGAGGATGGTAAACAAATTCAACAGTGACTTCGACGAGGCCAGGTTTATCTACATCAATTCTTTCGATAGCTCGAATGACCTCGTCGTGAATGCCGCCTCCTATGGTAATACTTTTACTGTCTGTAACGACCACATGTATATGTTCATGTTGACGTCTATCAGTCTCTGATGACCAGGTTTTCAAGAGATAGACAATGGATGCTGTGGGGTAGGGAGGAACAATGGGCAAATAACGTGCCTGCCGATGGAGCGGCCCTGCGAAGATCGGAGCACATACCTGTTTTGGGATGCATTCCATCCGACAGAGGCTGCTAACATCATTCTCGCTAAGAAGGCGTATGGCTCGACCTCTCAGTCGGAAGTGTATCCTGTGAACATCAAGCAGCTAGCTATGGCTTGATAGCCATTAGCACATCCATCACCATTATACTATTAGAAAATAGCATATCAAATAAGATGAGAAAGCATGTCAAAAATATAATATCAAATCCTTCTAAGAAAAAAAATTCCATAAATTGGTATGCAAGGAATGGCAGTTGCAGAGATTTGTATGTTTAGGAAGATGGCATGTACTAAATTGGAATATTACTGTCTTCTAATTAGAAAAATATGGGACATGAATAAAGATTTCACAAACTCCATGTGCCCTAAATAACTAGTTGATTGACAATGAAGATGAAGTTGAACCAAACAAAAATTATCTAGAATTGTTGAACCTCAATACACATAGTACGGTCATTTTATTTTTCTTCACAGAGCACATCTATGACCCCATATTAGAGGACCGGATTGTAAACTTTCGTCGCGCGGAGGCTTTGCTGTATAAGCGGATCGGAGGATCTTTCTTGCTTCTGGTTAAATTCCATAAGCACAAGATTTGCGGCTAGCAAGTCGGCTGTAGCCCCGGACAAGAAATAGAATCTTGCACAGCTTGATGACTTGCTCAGCATCCACATCTTTTTATGGTGGAGCAGTTTGTACGAGTAACCATCTAATGAGACCTCCCATGTGATCATGTGCATCTATGTCAAGGAACTCACGCCCTGAGGGTTTTACTAAAATAATTTAGCTAAAATCTGTACATCTCGATTTCTAATGTATCTTCAAGATAGAAGATAAATCACCCATTACAGACCTTCTTGCTTCGGCTTCCTACTTAATTCTGCATAAGGTCCACCCATTAGCTGTAATATATCCTCCCACAAACCAGATGAGGATAACGGTGACATGCGTCGGATCATATCTGAACTGCATGCAGCAACAACCCAGTAACCAAACTCGATCTCCTCCCTTAACTGATCCAACTGCCAACCAGCATATCCAAGAAAAAACCTGAAATCTTGGGGCCTGAGGACACCTTCCTTGACGAGCTCGGCTGCTTGATCTATGTTGTTTCTAGTACCAAAGCAGATGCCTGGGATTACCTGCTCAAAACTATGGATATGTAGAAGCCCGTCAGTCCTCAGCAGGAACATGCTGTCATCAAGTGGCCCTCCAAAATGAATGGAACATCTTGAGAAAATGTTCGCTAGATTGGCATCAATCATCTTCAAATGCTTCATCTTCTTATGGAGGGGTTGGTTGAGGATGACCCCAAAAGGGCCTTCTCTTGGGTCTCCCGTGCCTGATCTTAGTAAAAGGATGACACTTCTTTCAAATTCATGAATCCCATCAAGCTTCTCTGTTGCAATCAGGACACATCCAGTCTCTGGAACGGATAATGGATGGGCCCACTTGCTTCCAAGCCTTCTTGAAGGGGTGTGCAGAGGCATTTCATCCTGGCCGATGTCGAAGTCCTCGACTATCTAAACAGTTAAGAAAAAGTCGCATGTTTCAGTTGTTACATCTCTGTCAGCGACTTAAATATAATACGGTCAACGTCTCATCCAAGTAATCACATATCAAAACATAGAATTTGCTACGTCGTAGACAATAAAAAGCATAAGAATGCACAAAAGATAGATAAGCATAAGTCGCATATGCAAGATACCCAAACAACAAACATATATGATAGCATAAGTTGCATATGTGAAACATTTTTCTAGTTATTTTAAAGCAAACAAGTTAGTCAGGACTCGATTCTTTTGAATAAATCTCCTTAAGGAATTACAGGGCCTATTGTGATATGACTTGATTGAAAATGTTCATTTTACAGGTGCTGCTGATAAACTGCCACCACATTCCATTTGATTAGGGAACCCTGACATGTATCTTCATAGTATAAACAACAAAATTTGATCAAATATAAGTACAAAATTTAAGAAATATAAAAGTAAATGAATCTCCTCAATCCAAGCAGAAAAAATCATTCTAGTAAATCTATCATTTGAATGATGTAAAAAAACAATATGAAATACAGCTGGATTAAATTAAATATAACAATCAAATTTTCAATATTTTCCAATGCATCAATATTTAGTGAATTGAATATTGGGAGTATAAATAAAACTGAATAATCAAAATGAAGTAAAGGATTTGTGCTGGGTCGCCGTGACTTTAAATAAACATAAACAAGAAATATAGGGAAAAATACTGGAATCGAGGTTTATTTAATAAATTGGCACATGGAAAACTTGCATGATTAACCCATCATTTTCCAGGAAACCCCTACAGAAAGAATTTAAATGATGAGTATGAATAGAGCAAGACAAGGACACGAGTAATAATATACAGTCAGATACTTGCCACACCATAACTCAAAAAAAAGTACCACAAAAGGAAAGTCAAGTGGAAAGTGACTCTCAAGCAGTCAAGCTAGCTTCACTAGCCTCCCTTTCTAGACAAATATCTTGCCTTCCAACTAGCAAACTTCTTTTCCATCTTCATAATGAGTGGATCAAACTTAGACTGTATGAACTTGCCACTAGTAAAGGGCAGAAAGTTCTTGCGTGGCGTCTCAAATTCTATCCACATTCACGGACCAACTCTTTGGAAAAGCTGAAGGGAACAAAAACTGATATTTCTCATTATTGTGCAAACCTCAATGTCCATCAAAGGGTTCCACCAAAGCAGAAATACGCCGGACCTCCAACAAAAGTCCCTCTAGTCCCTCTACAAAGAACAACGTAACATCATCATACTACAATACCTGAATGGGAAGGTTGTGAACCATGTAATCTCAGAGTCAGAAGCACTCTCCCTGCACCGCATGACCCATCATTATTGTCAAAGCATCCACCGCCAACACACACAAAAATAGTGCTAGCAACCATCCATATCTGAACCTTCTCTATGGCAATGAAGATTCGTCCGGACTGCAAATCTTGAAAGTTATTGACCCTGGGCAGTTGCAAACATTTTATTTTGTTCTGTACCATGAGTAAGCCGTCTCTTCAAGAGGCGCCTTTACAACCTTTACCTTTACATTTTTTATGTGCGTGGTACATGTATAGACATATTTGTGTCTTTGTATTGTTTGTCTATTTTTTATTCTTTGGTCTGTCTTATGTAATTTACCCATAAAGCCTCTCTTCGATAAAAAGAGAGTCTAGGATTTAAGGAATATGTTGAGAAACTTGTATCTCATTGTAGTTGTTTCTTATTTCTATTTCCTTCATGTGCCTCTTATGTAATTTACCCAAGACTTTTCTACTATATAAGAGAGTCCTAGGGGTCTCTATAATGTATGCAATTTTTATTCTCTCAACATGGTATCGGAGCGACGATCCTAGACGGGGTTCCCGTGTCTCAAACTCCTAACTCTACTCGCTTCCCTCCCTAACGCCTCCATCCGTCCGCAGGCAAATGGACTGCCTCCGTCTAGCAGACTACCGCTCGCTGCCTAGCAGACTGCCATCTGCTGCCTCCCATCCGGCCGCGGGAGCCTCCTATCTGGCCGCCGCCTAGCGGATTGCCACTCGCCGCTCTCTAGCGGCATGCCTAATGCCTACAACAACCTTGCGGGATGTCTGGTGGCTGAGTGTTTGTTGGTCACCCCTCCTCCTATGGACTGCAGTATGCAGTCTACCTATTGCCGTTGTATTATACAGTCCGATTTCTTCCGAAAATAGTGATTACGGACATCTAATCAAGTTTTCCGACCTTAGACTACAAGAGTTGAAGAGGATGGTTGTATGATTCTACAAGTACAACCAATCCTACATATGAGTGTGTAGACTTGCTCAGAGTGTCTACACCCTAGTTTTGTTCTGGATTTTCGACATTTTTTAATCATGGTAGAGAACAAGGGTGATATATTTTCATCGTTCGGTGCCTTCAAAGGCCTGACTCCCACCATAAAGATGTACAAGACTAACTACGAGATGTGGTCCATGCAGTTTTGCACCCTTATGCAGTGCCATAACAAGGAGCATATTTTGAAATTATGAGCCAGTGAACAAGTGTAAGGCTAAAAATTCCTAGAAGCAAGATGATGCTTATGCACAGATTTGGCTCTCTGAGACACTTACCACGGAGATTGCCAATGACATTGTCAATCAGCCCACAACCAAGGCTATGTGGGGCATTCTAACTGATACATATTGGCAAGCCAAGAATGAGAGCAAGATCCTCCCGTTGCAGTATGGCATATTCTCGATCAAGCGGAATGGTCGGCCTCTTCATGCAAACTTCTCACATCTCCGAGGTACACCAACACTGAGTAGCATCAGGTATATACCTGAATGCCACTATGATAGGAGTCTTCTTGTCATCCCCTGACTCTGAGTACGATGCAGCATTGCAGCACGTGCCCAACTAATTACTGGAGAAACGATACCTCCAATGGAGGAGGTCAATAAAAGGTTGAGCAGAATCACCACTTCGTCTACCACCGTGGCCCAAACTCCCTCTGCGACGGCAGCTTCTCGCGGCAGAGGGGGTACTTCTCAGTTTCGTGGACAAGGATCTCGTGGAAGAGGAGGAGGACGTCAACTTGGTTCATGCTCGCACTGCCATCGTCTAGGTCATTCATAGGAGACATGTTATCTGAAGCATGGGTATCTTGCGTCTGCTCGTGTAGCTGAGCAAACAGAGTCTACTCCGACTCCTCATGATACGAGGCTGGATGATATTGTCTCTATATTGAGAGTAATGATGACCACACCGCCCACCCTGGCTGCAGGATCTTCAGACGTTGCAACGGTTGTCAGAGCTTCTACGAGTTCGTCAGGTATTGCTTATGCACTTACCAGTTGTAGCAGTTCAGATTTGATTGATTGGGTCATGGACTCTGGAGCATCTCATCATGTGTGGAGATCGTGCTCAGTTTAGTTCTTATAGATCTATCCCTCATGGTAGATCAATGGTGATTGCAAATGGGGTTCATCTACTCATTGTTGGTCAGGGGGAGATTGTCTTAGCACCCATGATGTGCTTGCATATGTCTTACATGCTCCAGTATTCCATATGAATCTTTTATCTATTAGTCATATTATAAAAAATTTATATTATCGTGCCATATTTGACCCATCTTCTCTTGTGTTCCAGGATGTACTTCTAGGCAGGGTGATTGGATGTGGCCGTGAGCAGAGAGGACTTTACAGAATGATCCAGCCTCCGTTTGTTGGTGCTGCAACCATTCCTTCTAGATCAGTTTCTCCGTTCATGTAGCATCTTCGCTTTGGACACCTTCCTCTGCAGAAGTAGTGTCATGTTCTCCCTCAGATCTCTACTCGTACTACCTTGAGTATGAGGCATGTCAGCTTGGGGAGCACCATTATTCTTTTTCGAGTCGCCAGAGTCATCACAACAGTCAGTCTTCATTTTGACATCTGGGGTCCTAGTCATGGTATTAAAAGGCGCGCCTCGAGGTGGTCGAGGCGTACACCTCGGGGCGAGGCGGGCCTTTTTAGCCTCGAGGCGTGCGCCTCGGCCTTGTCCAGTGAGGCGTGCGCCTCGAGTGGCTGAGGCGTAGCCTCGAGGCAGTCGAGGCGTTTTCCGAGGCGTTTTTGTTTTTTTGAAGATTTTTTGTATGATTTTAATAGTTACATGGTGGTTTGAGAAGCTTATAAATATATACTTGTTTAGGATAATGATTATACAAGTTAAATGCCTAAATCTGATGTTTCTTTCGTACCCATAACTCCACATTTACTATTAATTATGTGTAGCTATTTCAGCAAACTGCTTCATATTTACTATTAATTATGTCTAACTATTAATTTATGCAAAATGTATGCTTAAATTTGACCTCTTTCATATTCATATGCTTGAATTTGACATCTTTCATATTCATATTTACCATTAACATGCCAAATTATTTTAGTGAACGCTTACTATTACATCCTTAAACATATAAAAATGTGTATACGAATTCGAATCCTCATATAAGAAAAAAATTTGGGACGGGGGCGCTGCCCCCTGCACCCCCGCAAGGGGGGGCCAACCTAGGCCCCCTAGCCCCCCCAGGCTCGCTGACCGTGCAGCGAGACCCCCGTTCTGGTAGGGTATGGTGCAACAGGGGGGATGCATACAACCGTTCTTCATATGGGTATAGTAGAACATATAGTTAGGATTCAAATCATATGATTCATACCAACAACTTGGATATTTATAACGACAACTATAGCCATTCCCTTTTAGATAATTTTTTAGTGATAGTTATAAGTTATAACCAATGATTTCCTTTTGATTAGGTAGAAATTTAGAAAGGTTTATGGCATTGAGTCATTGCCATATCCTTTTTTCATGTTCTTATCTTCATAATATCATCATATATTACATTGTTGTATACTATATGTTTGTCAGATTATATTATTTCATCAATAAATATATGTATTATATATTTTATAATTATTTTTCTATACAAAACTGAGGCTTACGCCTCGACCGCCTCGAGGCTACGCCTCGTCTCGCTTCCAGGGAAAACGCCTCGTTCCGTCTTTCGTTTTTTCAAACCTTGGTCCTAGTCATGTTCCTGATCATCAGGGACATCGGTTCTAAATGGTCATTGTGGATGATTTTTCTATATTATCATGGGTCTTCTTGTTAAAGAATAAGTCAGTCTTGTCATTAAATCTTTTCTTATTGAAATTAAGAACATTTTTCTGCTAATGTGAAGTTCATTCACACTGACAATGCCTTGGAATTCTCTACTATACAGTTGTCTGACTTTCTCAAATCTCTTGGTATTGTTCATCAGACTTCTTGTGCTTACACTTCGCAGCACAATGGTATTGTTGAACGCGAACACCATCATCTTCTTGATGTCATGAGGACTCTTTTGATTCAGAGTCGAGCTCTCATTCGTTCTGGGGTGATGCGGTCCTCACTGCGTGCTACTTAGTGAACCGCACACCTTCCACTGTCCTTGGAGAAAAGGTTCATGTCTTGATTGTGTTTCCCGAGAAGGACATATTTCTCTTACTCCCAGGGTCTATGGCTCTATGGGTCTATGGCCTTTGTCCATAATTTTACTCCTGATCATGACAAACTCTCTCCAAGAGCTATCAAATGTGTATTTGTTGGCTATTCTCGTACCTAAAAAGGGTATAGGTGTTTTGATCATGTAGGGATGAAGTATTATGTGAGTGCTAATGACAAGTTTTTTTGAGTCTATTATGTACTTCTCTCCTACAGGTGACATGTTGTCTAACTCCGACTCTGCATAGGATGTCTTTATTCCACCACCTCCATTATCTACACCAATACCACATCATGTTAAGTTACAGTCATCGCCACCATCACCTCCTCTACCACCTCCACCTCTGTCAACCCTGACACAGTTCCTACCACAGTTTTACATTCGCGGACCCTCTACTCGCTCCTCTGCTCACGCGCCTTCCCTGTCATTCAGCACGCCTCAAGTATGTACTAAACACAATATTTTTACCGATGGCATTGGTACTATGCTTGTACCACATGATATTGTACAAGAGGAGTTGATACTAAAGAACAGAGAGCCGATGATCTTGTTGTTCCTATTGCCTTGAGGAATCCGCGTTGTAACTGTGCCACTTATCCTCTTGCTACTCAAGTTTCCTTGGATCATCTCTCAGAGTTCATGAGGTTTGTCATGGGACTCTCTGCTGTCATTATACCACGATCATACCATGAGGCGGTATAGGATAGTAGATGGAGAGTTGCCATGGAAGAGGAGATGTCCGCTTTGTAGTCTTGTGATACCTGGAATGTTGTTTTTGCTCCTCCAGGTGCCTATGTTGTGGGGTGCAAATGGAACTTTACGGTAAAGCAATAATGGGCTGATAGCAGTGTGGATCGCTGCAAGGCAAGGCTTGTGCACGAGGACTCACCCAATCTTATGGGGTTGACTATCAGGATACCTTTTCACCAGTGGCTAGACATTCGACATTACGCATTCTTCTATCCGTTGTTGTGACTCAGGATTGGCCTCTATACCAACTTGATGTGAAGAATGCGTTTCTATATGGAGATTTACAGGAGGAGATATATATGCAGCAACCACCCAGATTTACTGCTAAAGGGAGTCTCGAAAGGTGTATAGGCTTCACAAGGCGATTTACAGCATGAGAAGAGTTCGAGAGTTCGGTGCCGGAAGCTGTCTGAATTGATAGAGCACCAGGGGTTTGCACAGTCCATTTTAGACCATTCACTTTATGTTCAGAGGACACAAGGAGGTCCAGTTGCCATTCTAGTTTATGTTGACAATATTTGTTGAGATTATTATCTTTTGGTGTTATTTATGAATTTTCATTTCTTCATGTACCTATTGTGCTATTTACCCAAGGGTTTTTCTCCTATATAAAAGAGCCCAGGGGTTCAATAAATAACAACTCATTCAGTTCTCCCAACATGGTATCGGAGCAACGGTCCTAGACCGAGGTTCCAGCACCGCGCCCCCCCCCCCCCGACCCCACGTGTGCCGCCCCCTCCTTCGCGAGCGCCGCACATCCGCGCCCTGTGCCACCGTGCCCTATGCACAGTTATGCCTGTGCAGCTGCGTGCATCATGTATGCATCTGTGTGCATTTTACGTGCATTTGTGTTCCCCTACGAGCATCGTCCGTGCATTTGTGTGCGTCGACGCGTACCGCTGCACTTGGAAACCCTAGCCTAAAACAACAAGAGATGAGGATGGTTGTATGAGTCTACAGATACAACCAATCCTCTATATGTGATTGTGTAGACTCATTTATAATGGTCTACTCCTCAGTTTTGTTTCGGATTTTGGCATTCTTGCTGCCATGTCAGAGAACAAGGGTGATGTTTTTTCGTCTGGTGCCCTCAAGGTCCCGGCTCCCATCGTGGAGATGGATGGGACCAACTACGAGTTGTGGTCCATGCAGTTTCGCACCCTAATGAAACGCCATAGCAAGGAGCACATTTTGACAAATCCAGAGCCAGAGGACAAGACTATGGCTAATGCTTCTTGGAAGCAAGATAATGCCTATGCTCGCATTTGGCTCTCCGGGATGCTCACCGCGGAGATTGCCAATGATATTGTTAATCAACCCACAACAAAGGCTAAGTGGGACATGCGGAAAATGAGAGTAAAATTTTATGGTTGTAGTTTGATATTTTTTCGACCAAGCAGAATGATCGGCTTCTTCATGCTCATTTCTCGCATCTTAGAGGCACGTTTCAGCGTCTGCAAAGCTTCATGCCCATTACTATGAACACTGAGCAACAACAATCATATCACAATGCAAGTATGACTGGAGTATTTTTTTCATCTCTAGACTCTGAGTACGATGCAACACATATTCAACCATTATTTTTAAAATCGTGCCTCGAGGCACTGAGGCGTATGACTCGAGGCATTTTTCAAGGGAAAACGCCTCAAGGATATAGCTTCATGCAGTCTCAGTGAAGCATGCACCTCGAGGCTTATGAGGCGCTGCCTCATGTATGAACTGTTTTTTTTATTTTTCTACAATATTTCTTTCTTTTCTTTTTTATTGTGAGCTTTTCATCTTTCGTAGACAAATATTTTCCAAGTCCTTAAGCTCAGGATTCACTGAAATGTATTTTTTAGTTTATTAACATATTAATAAGTTTATTTTTACTTTATTATGCATGTTCTTTATAAATCAACATGAACAAAAAATTGAGTCTTGAGTCCTTAAATCTAAATCTTCTACTCTTTAGTATGAATCAAGCATAAATGCTACTTTATTAAAATATTTGGATGCAAGTCGCCTACTTTGACCTAAATTTAGAAAAGTATATTTTTGTAAACATATCTCATCTTTTCTTCTATTCAATCAGACTAAATTAATACATGTCAAAGAATGTATGAACAAAGATGGTCATAACATGCAATATTTCAAGTATTTTATCCCCCAATCCTTATGGTAAAGTAAAAAGTAATCATTAATTCATTGCTTACTCTATTATCCTTCTCAATTGAATGGCACACATATCTCACCTAATTTTAAAAATGGTGTGTTACATCTACTCCCTTTAGTTAAATTTTATTCAAAACTTTAAAGTTTGTGAAAGGTTACCCATTATTGTGCATGCGTATCCATATTTACTTGACTCCTTACAAATTTAGAGTCCAAAAAAAGAGAGTTATATAACAACTTGGATGTTTAAACCATGATGTTAGCCTTGAAATGTCATGGAGCTATGTATTTAATCATAACTATTTAATGTCTAGAACTTGAAAATTATAACTACGATTAATCATTATATTTTATGAAAAAATTTCTTTCCCAGTGAGCCTTACGCCTCGATACGCCTCGAGGATTACGCCTCGAGGCAATACTGGGAAAACGCCTCAATACGCCTCATGCTTTTTAAAACCTTGTACTCAACTTCTTAGTGGAGAGATAATACCTCTAATAGAGGAGGTTTACAAGAGACTGAGCAGAATTACTACATCCTCTACTACTATGGCTCAAACTCCTACTATGGCAATCTCTCGTGGCAGAGGGAATACTTCGCAGTTCCGTGGCCGAGGAACACGTGGTCGAGGAGCAGATCGTCAGCGAGGTACATGTTCACATTGTCATCGTCTTGCTCATTCTGAGGAGGCGTGCTATCAAAAGCATGGGTACGTAGTGCGAAGCACGCAGGGCAAGCATGGCACACAAGGGCAGGCGCTGTCGTACGCAGGATGTGCGTGGCGCGAAGCACGTAGGGCAGATGCAAAGCACGCAAGCTGCATGCACGATACACGCAGCTGCACTGGTACAACTGTGTGCAAGGCACGGTGGCACAGGGAGCAGATGCGCGGATGTGCACAGGGCAACATGTGCGCAGGCGCAGGTGCTGGTATACGTCAAGGCCTTAAATGTCGGTTTCGGTCGCCATTTCGGTATCGACCAAAACGGAATTTCGGTGGAATTTCGACCGAAATTTCGGTCATTTCGGTCATTTTTTGTACTAGGACCCCCATATTTCGGTCACTTCGGTCATTTCGATCGAATTTCGATTTCGACTGGATATCGATATTCGACAGAAATTCGACTGAATTTCGCTGAAATTTGAGGCCATGGTATACGTAGGATGTGCATGCACGATGCGTGTGGCGTACAGGATGTGAAGCACATAGGGACTCGCGAAGCACACAGGGCATTCAGGCAGCCAAGGAGTTGTTGGGCCAGCAGTTTGTGAACAAGGATCTTAGCAATCTCAGATATTTCCTTGGATTAGAATTTGCCAGGAACTAACATGGTTTTGTGATGACCCAAAGGAAGTTTGTTATTGATCTTCTATTAGAGACAGCCAAACATGTATGACAGGGTGCAAGCCTGCTACTACTCCTATAGATCCAAGTATGAGATTATATGATGATGATACTGAGGAGATATATAAGAGGAGATATAGGGAACTAGTAGGAAAGCTCCTATATGCTATCACCAGGTCAAATATATACTTTGTTGTTAGCAAAGTGAGTTAGTTCATGAAGCAACCCAAGAAGGTGCATATGGATATTGTTTATATGATCTAGAGATATATTAAGTCTTCACCAGGTACTGGCCTTTTATTCAGCAAAGGCACATCTCTTGACATCACAGCGTGTGCAGACGCAGATTATGCAGAATGCCCTAGGTACAGGAAGTCAACTTCTGTGTTTGCTATATTTATTGGCAAATCACTCGTGTCATGGAAAAGTAAGAAGCAGAGTGTAGTTGCTAGATCTAGTGCAGAGTCCGAATACAGGGCTATGGCTCATGGATGCACAGAGATGATGTGGGTCAAGTCAGTTCTGACTGATCTTGTTGTTGATGTACCTCTTCCTATGCAACTTCTATGTTATAATTGTAGAAATAGTTAGTAGTGTTATTATTTATTTATAGAGTTTGTTGTTATTTCTTTCTTTTCTATAGACCTCTCTGTAATTTATCCTAAGGTCTCTCCCTATATAATAGAGCCTAGGGTTTTCTGAATAAACAACGAAGTCTTTTTCCCAACATGGTATCAGAGCCGCCCTAGGGCTCTCGCGCCGCCCCCCCTTTCCCTTCCCCACCCGCCGCCCTCTTCCCTCCTCGACGCCGCCTTTCCTCTACGGCTCCGATCGAGGTTCCCACGCCGCCTTAGGACTCCTTCCGAGTCCACCAACGACGATACCAGCCCCAGCCAGCGGGTCTAGACCGCCGCCGAAGGCCCCAGCACATTTCCTCGCCTGCTGCCTTAGGTCACAAGGCGGCCCCAACCTAGCCCCGGAGGTCTCAGGTGACGCCCTAGCTCTCCAGCCCGGCTGTCAGCACAGCCGCAAATAAGATCAGCGGCTCCCAGTCCATCGATCGGCACCTGTTAGCCGAGTAAAGGGCTGTAAGCCTACGTTGAGGCGTGCCCTAGCTCTCTCTTCATCCGATATGTGGGATTGAGTGCGTAAACGTCTACATACGCACTCAAATCCGATGCAGTGTTTGTAGACATCCAGCATTACGTCTACACATCCCAGTTCTTCTCCAAGCGGCAGCATGTCAGAATCAAAAGTTGATATGCCCTCCACCGGCGCATTCAAAGGTCCTGCGCCAATAGTCAAGATGGACGGGTCTAACTACGAGCTCTGGGCTATGCAGTTCATGAGCCTTATGAAGTCGAATGGTAAGAAACATATTCTTACCGAGGATGAGCCCGCAGAGAAGACTGGGATCTATGCCTCATGGGAGGCTGATGATTCCTATGCAAAGGTCTGGTTGTCCGGCACCTTAACGATGGAAATTGCCAACGATGTCCTCCATCAGCCCACTGCTAAGGCAATGTGGGAAATTCTTGCCGCCACATATTCGCAAGTGCGAAATGAGACGAAGATGTTGCAGCTTCAGCACGACATATTCACAATGAAGCAGAGCGGCAGACCTCTCCATTCTCTTTATACATCCCTAAGAGGGATGTTCGAGAAGTTATATAGTATCATCCCTCTGACTGCAACACCTGAGCAGCAGAAGGCGTTTCGAAACGCCACCATGGTTGGTGTTCTTCTTGCGGCCCTTGACCCAGAGTACGATGCAGCTCGGTCTCAGATTCTTGCTGATGCAGTTATTCCTCCAGTTGAGGATGTTTACAGACGGCTTAGCCGCATTCCAGTCTCCTCCAGCTCTTCTACTCCACCTCCTTCAGCGATGGCAGTCTCGCGTGGGAGAGGTGGACCACCATCTGGCCGTGGTCGTGGACGTGGCCGTGGACCCCAGGGGAGGGGTGGTCGCTTTAGTCAGACATGCTCCTATTGTCGTCGCACAGGACACTCGGAGGAGACATGCTATTCGAAGCATGGATTTCCAGCATCAGCACGCATTGCAGAGTACTCTCAGTCTCCACTGACTTCTACTGCAGATAGTCGATTTGACGAACTTGTCGCCCGTCTCCGAGAGATTATGCCACATGCTTCTGATGATTCGCCTGGTGGTTCCTCAGATATTGCTGCCACTGCCTCTGCCAGTTCTTCCGCAGCCGCAAGCTCCTCAGGTAGATCTACTACATCTCATGATATATCCGACTGGATTATTGATTCTGGAGCCACACATCACCCCTGCCGAGATAGAGGTAGATTACAGGCCTACAGGGATATTCCTCCCGGACGTTCAGTACAGATAGCAGATGGTACCCATTCGCCCCTTATTGGACAGGGGGAGGTTTTCCTGTCCTCCACTTTGCATTTACAGGATGTTCTGCATGCTCCTGAGTTCTCAATGAATTTGCTATCTATTAGTCAGATTACGAAGGATTTGAACTGTCGTGCCATATTTGACCCGTCTTCTCTCATTTTTCAGGACATACTCACGGGCAAGGTGATTGGCTGTGGCTCTGAGCAGAATGGTTTATATAGGCTGGTCCGGGATTCATATGCTGGTGTCTCCTCTCATTCGGCTGGACCAGTCTCTCCGTACATTTGGCACCTCCGATTTGGTCACCTTCCGCTTCAGAAAATGCGCCATCTTCTGCCTCAGATCTCTCCTAGTTCTTCGTTTCAATGTGAAGCGTGTCAGTTGGGAAAGCATCACAGGTCGAGCTTCCCACGTCGTCTGAGTCGGAGCAGTAGCTCCCCTTTTGAGTTGTTACATATAGATATATGGGGTCCAAGTCGTGTTCCCGATCATCAGGGACACAGGTTTTATCTTGTGGTAGTGGATGATTTCTCTCGTGTGTCATGGGTCTTTCTTTTGAAAAATAAATCCGAAGCAGGAAATGTGATCAAAAACTTGATTAATGAAGTGTTCAATGTCTTTTCTGCAAATGTCAAATATGTTCGGACTGATAATGCCCTTGAATTTTGTACACGCTTACTGTCACAATTCCTGTCATCAAAGGGCATTATTCATCAAACCACTTGTGCATATACCTCACAACAAAATGGTGTCGCGGAAAGGAAGCATCGCCATCTCTTGGATATTACTCGTACATTGTTGATTCAGAGTTGTGCCCCTATTTCTTTCTGGGGTGATGCTGTCCTTACTGCTTGTTATCTAGTCAACCGTATGCCATCCTCAGTCCTTGGTGAAAAGATACCTATGTCCATTATTTTTCCAGATAGGGAGTTATTCTCCCTAACTCCACGTGTCTTTGGCACCGTTGCTTTTGTGCATCGTCTATCTCCTGGACTTGACAAACTCTCTCCTAGAGCAGTCAAGTGCGTCTTTGTTGGTTACTCCAGAACTCAGAAGGGCTACCGGTGTTATGATCCCACAACTAAGAGATACTTTGTGAGCGCCGATGTCACTTTCTTTGAGTCTGTCATGTATTTCTCTCCTGCAGGTGACAGAATGGTTCCATCCATTACCACTGATGAGATCTATGTTCCTCCACCACCTACATTGAGTACATCTGAGTCTTCCCCTCTGTCTGTCTCCACACCAGCACCACCCCCACCACCCCCACCACCTCCTCCACCTCCACCCAATCCACGGCCTATCATTTCACCGTTACCGAAATTCTATACGCGCCGGTCAGGTCCTGCTCAGACCACACAGCAGCCGATCATCCCGCCTCAGGTATGTTCAGATGACACTCCTACTGACGGGTCAGGTTTGGTACATGTGCAGGATCCTTCAGTTCAGGCTGACACTAGCCCATCTCGTACAGCAGATGACAGTCTTGATGTTCCGATTGCTCTTCGGAAACAGAAGCGGCAATGTGCCGCTTATCCGTTTGCTTCACAGGTTTCTTTTCACCGTCTCACAGGTGATTTTCAGAGATTTGCCGCAGCTCTGTCTTCCGTGGAGATACCACGGACATACCAGGAAGCTTTGCAGAATGAATGCTGGCGATTAGCAATGGAAGAAGAAATGAGGGCCCTGCAGTCTCGTGGCACATGGTCTTTGGTCCCTGCACCTTCTGATGCATCCGTTGTGAGCTGCAAATAGGTCTTTACAGTCAAATACCATGCAGATGGAACCCTGGATAGGTATAAAGCACGCTTGGTCGCTCGTGGGTTTACGCAAACCTACGGTGTGGATTACATGGATACTTTTTCTCCAGTGGCGAGACATTCTACCCTTCGCATTCTCTTATCTGTTGCTGTAGTCCGTGATTGGAGTATATCTCAACTAGATGTCAAGAATGCATTCCTGTATGGAGACTTGCAGGAGGAAGTCTACATGCAGCAGCCACCTGGGTTTACTGCTGAGGGGGAGAAGCAGATGGTCTGTAGACTTCACAAAGCAATATATGGCCTCAAACAGAGCCCCAGAGCATGGTTCCAGAAGTTGTCCAACCTGATTGAGCAACAAGGATTCAAGAGGTCAAATGCCGATCACTCATTGTTTGTCCAGAAGTCATCGGCAGGTACGGTTGTTATTATGGTCTATGTGGATGATATTCTTGTTACAGGAGATGATGCACAGGGCATAGAAAAGGCGAAGGCATTCCTTGGCCGTCAATTTGTTACAAAAGATCTTGGCACCCTGAGATACTTCCTGGGGTTAGAATTTGCGAGGAATGCACAGGGTTTGGTAATGACCCAACGGAAGTATATTACAGACTTCCTGACTGAGACGGGCATGGATGGTTGCAAACCATCAAGTACTCCTATGGATCCCAGCGTGAGGCTGTATGATGGTGATACTGATGAAGTAGATAAGAGGAGATATAGAGAGATGGTGGGCAAACTCCTCTACATCACCATAACTCGCCCAGACATTCAATTTGCAGTTAGCAGGGTGAGTCAATTTATGGAGCAGCCAAGACAGGTTCACATGGACGCTATACACATGATACTGAGGTATCTAAAGTCTTCTCCAGGTTCAGGGCTGCTATTCAGAAAGGGCACGGACTTATCTGTCTCAGCATGTGCAGATGCAGATTATGCAGGATGTCCCAAGGATCGAAAATCAACCTCAGGGTTTGCAGTGTTTGTTGGAGGCTCTTTGGTTTCTTGGAAAAGCAAGAAACAAACTGTTGTGGCAAGGTCCAGTGCCGAATCCGAGTATAGGGCCATGGCTCAAGCCAGTACGGAAATGATGTGGGTTCGCTCAGTACTAGAATATCTACATGTAGCGGTACCTCTACCTATCAAGCTTCAGTGTGACAATCAGGCAGCATTGTTCATTGCCAACAATCCAGCTTTTCATGAAAGGACCAAGCATATTGAAGTTGACTGCCACTATACTAGGGACTTGATCCAGAGAGGATTGATATCTACTGCACATGTGAGCTCAGGAGATCAGACTGCAGATATATTTACCAAGCCATTGCTCAGAGGACCATTTCAGAGATGTTCGTCCAAGCTGAGCATGATAGATATCTATGCTCCACCTTGAGGGGGAGTGTAGAAATAGTTAGTAGTGTTATTATTTATTTATAGAGTTTGTTGTTATTTCTTTCTTTTCTATAGACCTCTCTGTAATTTACCCTAAGGTCTCTCCCTATATAATAGAGCCTAGGGTTTTCTGAATAAACAACGAAGTCTTTTTCCCAACAATAATCATGCAGCACTATTTATTGCAAATAATCATGCATTCCATGAGCGTACAAAACATATAGAAGTGGATTGCCCCTATACAAGAGACATGATTCAGATAGGTCTCATATGATCATATCTACCTCTCATGTTTCTACTTAAGATCGGACTGCAGAAATATTCACCAAAGTTCTAACTAGAGGTCCTTTCGAAAGATATTGTTCCAAGCTAAGCATGATAGACATATACGCTCCAGCTTGAGGGGGAGTGTTGAGATTATTATCTTTTGTTGTTATTTATGTATTTTCATTTCTTCATGTACCTATTGTGGTATTTACTTAAGAGCTTTTCTCTTATATAAGAGAGCCCATGGGTTCTATGAATAACAAGTCATTCAGTTCTCCCAACAATATTATTATCACAGATGATGATGAGCAGGGTATTCAGACTGCCAAGGAGTTCCTGGGTCAGCAGTTTGTGTCGGGAGAAAAGATCAATCTGTCTTATTCCATACCACAAGAAAAGAAAAACATCCCACTAAGATCACCACCCAAGCTTGTGATGATATCAGCAAAGGACCACGTCATCATGAGGATGATGATTCAAGATCGCCCCCATCAAAGAACCACCGAAATCTAGTGCTGAAACATCTGCTTAACATATTAGCGTTATTAACGAATTATTAGCATTGAAAAATGAAACAAAGAAACAATCACAATCTTTTTCAATTGGCTTCTTCTGTATCACGGAAAATAACAAGTGCATAACATAATGAATAAAGAACAAACCAAGTAGAATGGAAACTCGTTACAAAAGAGCTTTAATTATATTCTCAGTTGAAAAGAATTTAGAGAATGCCACTTAAATGGAATGGAACATCCAACACAATGACCAGGGAATATAACTCGTACCTGCTCTCAAGCAACAAGATTTGCTCTGAAAGTTCTCCAGTCCAAGTTGGTTATTTTGGAGGTCTCACGCTTGCTTTTACCAAAAATCCTATCCTCAGAATTTCCGGAGCCAGGGGAAGGTGGACCATTGCCTCCTTAAAAAACGGTAAATAAGCAATTATATTTCTCAGCTGTTTGCAGTAACTAAATTTTTTTAATAGCAGGTGATAGCAAGTAAACAAGTGACCTGAGAATAATGTGCCAAATCAATCAGCAAAAGCCCACACATACCCATGGATATGCTTTTATGCGGAATTCAAGGGTAATTCGAGTCTACACAAATTTCTGCCGACAAAACCACTAGAAAGTCAACGACGGCATGTGATTAATATCCTTCCATGGTCATCATGTCCTCCCGTTTGCTCCACTTCGTGTATAATCTTGTGTAACTTTAGAATTAACGGCCTATTAAGTTTATCTAATATCCCTTGTTTACATGTTCAATTGATGAAAACATCTGCCAAGCTCTTCACTATTTATTGTTGAATAGAAGCATGTGATTCTTCCAATATTATTTTTTTAAGGGGAAAATGGGTAGGCACCGAAATAGATGGACCCCTACATTTTCCATTGTCTTGTACTACAACCTCGTAGAATTGATGTGGGTTTTGCAAGGACATTACGGCTTTGTAAAATCTGCAAGTGTTGCGTGGAGATTACTTCCTACCTTGGATTGTGCTTATTTACTGTGCTACTACTTGACCATTTTACCTATTTGCTGCTATTTGATTATTCTAAAAAAGGGCACATCAAAGACCCAAGTTGATTATTTTTCTAAAGAAGAAGAGGTTGATTGTACTGAAAAGATTGCAATGCCATTCCAAGTGAAAGTTTAACTGCGTGACATCGTCTTTTAGTTTCGGATGTACATAAAAGGATGCTATAAAATAACAAATGGTTTACAATGAGACAATAACTAAATAATAGAATCTCGATAAGGAAAAAGAAAGTTTCAAGGAGAGGTGCTACAAGAAGTTGTCTCGGAAATGACCTGGTGCGAGTGGGGGCACATGTGACTCGGTCCAAGAGTGAGCAGGTTGTTCCGAGGCAGGCTGAGGACCTGGTGCAAAATTTTGAGTCTCAATAAGTATGTGTGGTGGTTGAGTTCAAGATTGATTGGTCCAAATGGATCCATTCTTCTTCAGAGAATCATGGGATGTAGTGGAAAAGACGTAATGGAGTTGCCGGTGGACTTCTAAGTCTGGAAATTTTGGTTTTGGCAGGAACAATAAAATACTCATTTTTTGTTGCCAAAGAAGGTCATGGTGTGGGTGGGGAATCTCAGGCACTTCGCTCTCTCATTAAACAATTTAACTTATCATGGTGAAATTTAACTTATAATGGTGAAGATGCTTACGAACTGAGTTGATCGGCATCATCTCTCTAGTTCAGACAGCCTTTCTTCTAGCTCACCCTTTTTTTAAAAAAGAATAAAAAAGTGTGAGTCCCAAGAAGGTGCTCACTTCGTAGCTTTATTATAAATAAGATGGTAAAAGATTACATAAAAGTAATACCAAGCTCTATGCAAAGCATTGTCATGCCCCAAGACATTTACCCAAGAGAAAGACACCCTCTGAAAAATAAGCTCATTCCTTATACACCAAAGAGCCCAAACAAGCGCAAAAGCCTTTGTGCAATTGTCTTGAGAGTTCCAACATAAAGTCCTGATTGAGTCCCAGAACTAAGGGCTTGCATTATCCACCTTCAGCCATGCAATCCCTGCATTGGCCCATAAGGTCCTGGAGAGAGAACACTGAAAGAAAACATGGTCCAGGTCCTCTTCTCCATAACCACATCTTGGCCATTGGATGTCTCCGTTGTGAAGAAACCATGTGATGGGCAATCATGGAGGTGCCAACAGATTCGAAGAGGAGGCAAATCAAGAGTTTTTTTAGGTAAAAAAAGGGGGAAACACACAAACGTGTCCGCCCTAGTTATATTGTATTATAAGACAAAGGATAACTTACAACGGCCAAGACTCAATAAGAGTTTTGGCATGTATAATTACATTTTCCATGTAAGAAAGAAAATGACTCCATTTCTAGCTAGTCAAATCGCCCAGACAACCACTAACGGAAAGAGCAATTCCAAATTCGATCGATCCTTGTTCAACAGGAGAGAATCCCATAAACTTCGTTGGTTCTGAAAGGTGAGCCAAGAAAGACTCAAATCTTGCCAAATTCCCAAAGTCTTCTCGCAACTAAAACATGCGGTCAATCGTCTCCACCGTATCGTTGCACATCGGACAAAGCTGAATCGTGCCTGGGAAAAGTCTGAAGCATCAGTCTCTCGTAAGGATACGTCCTCTACACAAGAGCCAGAGAAAAACAACAATGCAACTGGGGAGTTTGAGGCTCTACAAGAACTGTCAGTCACGAACTAGGAAATCAGCAGAGGGTCGTGCTGGAGTAAGCATCCCCTTGTAAGTATGTTTGACAATAAAATCTCCAGTTTTCTAATTCAAATGGTCTCTCCTACCTCAGGACCAGAGATGAGCGTGAAGGAATCCAAGAGACATAAATTCATCCATACGCTGATTACAGAACTCCGCAACAAATGAGGGCATCCAATCCCCATTATCCCAACAGTCAACCACAGTTGCAAGCTGATTGGTGGCTAAAGTGAAAGGCATGTGGTAGCAGGTCGCCAGCGGAAATCCATTAATCCAGTCATCGGTCCAAAAGGCAAAAGAGTGACCATCACCAAGCACAGATGGAACATGGCAGGTAGCTGTGGGACAAGAGTAGAGATTCCCTTCTAGAAAGCCAAAGAGTAGAAGGATGGTTGAGTATGCACGACACTGTGTGCTCTAATCCAATAAATCTGATGAATGAGTATGCAGCAAAGGTCCTCGTTTCTCCCCCATGTTCTAGAAATCCATTTAAGGAGCAGCAATTTATTCATGGTCTCAAGATGAGCCACTCCAATGCCCCCCTCACCTTCGCGTAAGGTAACTGTATCACCATATGAACCCCAGACCCATTCTGACCATAGGACCAATAAAACCTCTGCAAGATCATCTCGAATCGTTATGAATCCCAATTGGAAGAAGATGAGAAGATATAAAGAACACGGGAAATCATCGTAAGAATGGCCTCCAGTATCGCCTGACGACCACCTCGAGATATAATGCATGCCTTCCAACTAGATAGTTTCTTCTCCAACTTTTCGTTAATAGGTAGCCAGTCAGCATATCTGAGCTTGCCACACGTAAAGGGTAGACAAAGATATCTGACTGGTAGTGAGCCACGCTTAGTCTCCAACTCCTCGACACAAGATGCAGCCTCATCTTCAGACATGCCAAAGGGAACGACCATAGACTTAGTCCGAGATTCAGACCAAACAATTCACCAAAGATCTCCAAGGTCAACGCCATGCCTCTAGCCTCAACACGGTCGCCTTCAATAAAAAAATAATGTCATCACTGAAGCAAAGGAACAGAAATGTCCCCATGGGTGTAACTAGATGTCAAAGCCTACACTGAAACTTGGTCCACCACGCGTACTAGCACATCAGCAGGAATAACAAACAACATAGGAGCAAGGGGGCATCCATGTCGAACATCTCTCTGGGGTTGGAAAAAAACCCTTCATGACAACCATTAACTAGAATTGAATAGGAAGGTGTGGCGATGCATCTCTTCATTCTAAATATCCATATTAACGGAAATCATCTTCTCACTAGAGCTACCCAGAGAAAATGCCAATCAGTTGTGTCATAAGCCTTTGAGAAGTAGACCTTCCATAGTATCCTGCTAGTTTTTCTTCTTTTCCAATCCGCAATAATCTCCATAGCCATTGTCAAACTATCGCCAATCTGCCTACCAAGAATTAAAGTCGATTGTACCAATGAAACAAGACAGTCCATAACCACCAAGGTTCAGAAAGGCGGCCCAGGCGTCCGCATATGCATACTCAGGCTCCCTAACACACCGAGTATTCGATATGTGGTCAATATGCGCTCCTAGGTATACGTGGCCCGAGTATTCCGCATATGCAGTCGCATATGCGGCCACCTCTGTATTGGAACCCCCCTCCCGAAAAAATGATAGCTTTATTTCCCGTAAAACCCCAAAGCAAACTCAATACCTCTCGCATTATAATTATCAAATCTATTTTTTAATGGGTTATAATTTTTTTCTTGAGAATAATCAGCAAGAGATGTGATGGCATAGTAATATGCTACTTTTGATTAAAAAATACTGATAAGTTAGCGGTTTCTGTGAGAATAATCAACACCAGAGTAGTGTAGATTTTTTGAGATATGCTAGTAGTTCTTAATTACCACATACAAGGTACAAAGATGATAAATAACAAGTAGAGATGAATAACAACTAAGAGTATGTAGATTTTTTTGACCTTTCGTTGAAATTACGTTGTACAAAAAAATCTTCACTTCATATTACTTACATGTTATGTTTTTTGGAAACATAAATATCTAGTATTTGAATTTATTTTATATTTTTTATTATTTTTATTAAAATAATAGAAACAACATAATTCACATATACTTACGCATATACTTACACCTACCCGCTTACTCGCTTCAGACCGCCTGACCGAATGAATATCGCTACCGACTTTCTGAACCTTGATAACCACATTAAGTCTATTAGCCAAAACTTTTGCAATCACCAAGTATATTGCCTTATAGAGCGTGATAGGCCTAAAATCCTCCCACCTCTGAGAGACATCTTTCTTGGGAAGGAGAAAAAAGAGGGCCTTGTTCACTCAATCAGAAAACCCATTGTTATTCATAAACTCTTCAGCAACCTCCAAAAAGTCATCGCCCACCAAGGTCCGGAATTCCAGATAGAAGGATACTAAGAATCCATCTGGGACAGGTGCGCCATCTGCATTCAAGTTACAAACATCAGTTTTGAGCTCATCCAAAGTGACATTATGGGTTAGGTGTCTTGCATTGGTCAGACAGAGACTGCATCCCTACACCCAACCATCTCCATTGCCAAATAGTAAAACCCTGGGAGAAGTCTTTGAAGTAATCCGCAAGAGCAACTCCCATAGCACGATCCCCTTCAACCCGCCTACCAAGCTTGTAAAAGCCAGTCGACTAGTCGAGTTGGGGGTAGCCGACTCGACTAGGCCTAGTCGGCCATTAGTCGGTCAACCCGACTAATCGACCAACTTTTACATCAAGCTTTTTTATTTTGTTAGTTTTTTTGTTTTTTTAAAAAACAAACTTATACTAATATGCTTAATGTTATATTTAAAGTCAAATACTTCTTTTGTTTCATTATGATAGTATAGAAAATGTACAAATCTATGTTAATATACAAGAATATATGCATAAAATCTGATTTATATATTTAAAATAATTAAAAATTCAAAATCGACTAGTGGCTGACTAAATCCGATTAGCCGTCCGACTGTCGATTAATCCTTAATCAGTGACCCCGTTGACCGCGTACAGACTACCGCTTTCTGCAACCTTGTCGCCTACCATTCACTACCACGAAGTGGATGAGGTTGTGTCTTCTGCTACCACTTGCCACCTTAAGAAAAAACTTCATATTTGCATTACCCTCATTGAGCCAGGATCGTCTCGATCTCTGCTTCCACTCTGTCGCGCATATCTTATCCTCTAACGAGATGGTTTTCAGGAAGTTGGCCCTCTCATTAAGCTCCTGCTTTGAGAGAGATCTGTTGTCTTCCAAGTTGTTCGGTCTGGTAATCTCGTCTTCTACAACCATTCCCTGTACTATTTTCATTTCTTGAACCTCATTTTTAAAATTGGCAGAGTCTGATACAAAGGGAAATAAGTTTCTGAGCCACACGTATTACCGTTGAGCCAGAAACCGCAGAAGAGGATCGGTGTTCCGAGACCATCTCTCTGAAATCGTCTTACAGTAGCCAAGCCTTCTCAAACTTGAAGTAGTTCTGCGGCATCTGATCTACACCAAAGTCCTACATCAGTGGTGTAAGATCTGATCTAGACCTTGATCTGGAAGAGGTCGAGGAAAGAGGGAACTAATCAAGAAGCTGAGGCAAGGCAAGAAAATAGTCCAATCTCGATCAGGAGCCAGAATTGCATCTAGTGAATCGCATATCATATGCATGTATGACTTCCAACTACAGATCATCAATCAGCTCCGCAAACTCCAAGGAGTCAGAGTCATGGCCATCACGCCATCGTGGATGGTTAGAAGATAGAATGGAGACATTAAAGTCCCATCCCACCAACCATGCCACATCCGGAAAAGGCTCCTGAGCTCACGAAGTTCCTACCGAGGATTTGGTCTACAAACAATTGAGGTTGGCCCGTAGACACATAAGATGGGAACCAAAGCGTTGGATCTAATCATCCGAAGGATAATAGATTGATCATGTCTTCCTTTGTGCTTCATAATAAAAACAAACAGTGAGCTCTTCCAAGATATGATCGTACCGTTTGCACTGCCAACCACATCGACAGTTCTAAATCTAAAGTGCCCATACTCCCAAGGAATTTCACATCACATCAAAATAGGAGGCAAGTTTTGACTCCTGTAATAGAATAATATCGCATCTCCACTCATGAATCAATGCTCCGATCGACCTTCTCTTCACCGGGCCACCCAGACCCCTGAGGGCCCGACATTCCATGTCAAGATATTCATTTAGAAAAACTAGATGTTCCTTGAAAATATCCCCGATCAGCGCCCAATCCCTTATCTTAAGGGATATAGTTCCCATTCTAGAGATTCTCCCCTCTTTCTCTCTCTCTCTCAATAGAACCCTTACCATGCCAAGGTTTCGCTCTCTCCCAAGCCTAACGATGAAGGTGCTAGGTTTCTTCCTCTCCCAAGTCCAACGATGGCATCATAAACGAAGATGGTGATTGTGGTAGATCCAATGGAGGGCGCTGGTGGAAGCTTCGAACCCCCCAATGATGGAGCCTCAACCATCGATGGTGGAGATGGTGACGATGTCGGTCTCGATACCGAAAAAAGGTGGAGGCAATGTCAACTGGAGGCCTCATCATCAAGAAGGTGGGGGAGTCTAGAATTCAAGCTTGTGTGGTGATGGTGTTGCTTATCAGAATAGGATAGTGCGGGTTCAACAGTTGGTGGCAGAGGCGACAACGATGAAACATACAATTGTGAGGGCTTTAGTGGTGCATCCCACGAGTGTGGTGACTTTTAACGACGAGGGTGCCACCAGGTGTTGCGGGTGATGGTTGTTGTGGTGGCGGAGCGACTGAACCTAGCAGTGAGGGATGTGACGTTGGCGCAAGGGGAGGGAAAGACGGAGGTGGGTGTAGCATCGAAGGAGGTGGAGGAGATGTTGGTGGCATCGATGGTGGTGGCGTAGGGTCCCCCTGGACAACAACGGAGAGGATCTCAGCAAGGAGTTCAACAACCTCCTCCACGATGCTTTCGTCATATACAACTTCTGCTTCCTTTGCGGGACACATCATAGATGGGCCTTTTTTTCTTCTTGTTCTTCTTGTAATAAAGTTGTAGCCATAGAATCCGTGTCTTGAATGAAAATATCTCCAGGGAACACATATGATGTTGCTGTATCTTCTACATGAATGAATAAATCGTTGTCTAGACATCAATGTTACCATCGTCGTACCTTTACGCTTGACAAGATTCGTTACTTGAACTTCTTATGACGCGAATGCGAACCTTGGCCGAGACACCTCAGGTCGAACTTTGTCTGCCTATAATCAATATGATCGTCGAATCATAAGAATAATTCAGTTTCTATGCTCTAATGCTACTTGATGTAGTCAGCAAATCGGAAGGATGGAGAAAGGAGAGAGAATGCATGATGCGGCTCGCGAGACGAGGGAGGAACGAGATAAGATGAGAAACCTCAAAAATTAGTGGAAAGGGGGATAATAGTAGATGCACTCTTCAAACCCAAAACTCAAATTCAGTTTATAACATAACCTTAAAAAATGGACTATTACCCTCTTTATATGGGGAGGGAGTTTAATTACAAAAATATAACTAGAACAAAATCAAACCAAACCCTAATTGACCTCTTAAAATGAGTCTAACTAATTTTATCTATTATAAAGATAGATATTACAATCAATCTCAATTTATTTAACCTAAATAAAAATAACTGGCCAACTAAAGTTAGCTAAATAAGGACAAAAATCCTAATTTTGAGAAATCATTGAAATCGTGATTACATGGAAACCCATGTGTTTCTTTACATTGTGGTAAAATTCTACTTGACCCCTCAAATTGGGTTTGATTGCATCAGAAGCTTGAGCTCGATGAACTCAACTCAAACTCAACTCATTAAGAACTCATGAATAAAGACCGAAAAGTTGATGAATTTGAGTACGAGTAAGACAGTGGACTTATTATCTTTATCGAGTCGAGTTCAAGTTTACTCGTGCTCATCCCGATAACTCGATTTTACTCAATAATTATTTTATTAAGAATCTACACTATCTAGGCCACAAACATCCATTTTTCATTTCCATCAATATATACGTAGACACATTACCAACCCCTCCTACATTCCTATTGTTTACTAAGATCGTTCATTCCCTCTCCTAAACCCTCCCACGTGATACTGATAGGAGAAATCAACTTTGGCTCTCCCAAGCCCTCCTTGTGGCTCCTCACTCTCCCACCTCCTTGGATTCTCATTCCTCCCTCCTGCATGGCAGATATTTAGCTCCTCTCGGCTCATCGCATGCCAAAGTCGTTATGCTGTCAACATCTTAATGCCGTCTCCTTTCAATAACCATCCCTCTTTTTTGAATAAATTTACCTTCCCTCTTTTTTTAAATCAAATTACCTTCCCTTTTGGCAATCGCCAATGTCGCCCTCCCTTCCAAATGGTTCCTATTCCTGTTCTATAATATGGATTTATATGATACTTTACTTTGGCACACAATGTATTATATCTAATTAAAGTGGCATAGCATAAAAAAAAGAAACAACAAGAATATAGGATAATAGGTTTGGATAATTGAGATTCTTAATTACTTCAAATTGGTTCATTTAAAAAACTTTACAAACAAGATATATAAAAATCAACCTGCAAAAGGTTCGTTAAGAGGCTAGAAGGCCAACTCGAACTCAACGAGTTCCAGTTCGTGTTTCACGAACTCGAAGCTCGTCGAGTCCAAACTGGATTTCCAGCTTAGTTATCGAGTTTGAGTCCTGATTGGGCTTGATTCGACCATTCAACTCGATAAACATCCCTATATGCAAAATTGCCCTCATGGTCGCTCTCGGGTAGATGGCAGTTTCCTAAGCACATTAGTCATGCCCTTGATGGCATATCGATTATATTTCAATCAATACTTCATGCATATCAAGTTTGATGATAATTCTCAAACTTTTCCAACATGCCCATCCATTTGAATCATGACAATCAATTTCAATTATGTAGGTTGATTTCTATAGGTACAATATTTTTCTTTAGCATCAATTGGAATCGGACATTTATTTTTTTGAAGCAAAACGAAGGGTGGAGCCCCAAACAATGGTGCTCACCGCAAATTTATTTCATTAGTAACGAAATACAGAGAGAGGCACGCCAAAGGCCCCACTTACAACACCACACACTCACACTACACACCACACCGACACCTGAACTAGATGCTACTCCATAGCGATTCAGAGCCCTGTACTGACCCATCACCTTCTCACTGTTGAATTGACGACCTTTGAAGATTTTTTTGTTTCTTGCACACCAGTCTCCAGATGATCCAGAGTATTGCAAAAGGTCCAGTCGCGTCCTCCTGAGAACTCCCGCATGCCGCCCTAATCGAACTCCAGTACGCCTCGTTGTCCGCCGAGTGCAGCCACATCATTGTTGCATGTGGCCACACCATGGCCGAAGATTCGCAACCAAAGAAAGATGTTCATGGTCCTCTCTCTCAAAGTCGCATCTGTCGCAATGAATCTCCCGCTACCCAGAAGTCTCGCCCTACGTGCCTTTGAAAGCAAACGCCCGCATCTCGCCAACCACAAGAAAATCTTGATCCGCATAGGAATTCTGCTAGTAGCCCAAATAATTATGTAGTCCCAGGCATTTTCCTCCCTAAACTCCTCGCGCTGACTGGCGAAAGCTCTGTACACCTTCTTCACTGAAAAACTCCCTCCTTCCAAACGAAGTGGTCTCTGCCTTCGTTGGGGCCCCCACATCCGCTATATCTCTTAGAAGGGCCACAACATCATCGCATCTCTGGTCCGACAAGACAAAAGCCAAAGATGGGGACCAAGATCCCTCTGCCCAAACCTCACACATCGCAGCATTCATGTTCCGTGCATTGGCAAATAGACGCAGGTATCTCTCGCTAAGCGGTCCCACTCCCAACCAATCATCCAACCAGAATCTAAACCCATGCCCATCCCCCGGTACCGGTCTCACTAACTCTCCCAGCTCCTGCAAAAAATTCATCAAACCCCTCCAAAGAAATGACGGCCTCCTGCATGCCTCTGCACTCCACGCGCTTCAATCGGATATTTATTTACCTAAGTGTAAATAAATATCTTGTCTTCTTGATGCTATTTGGGCATTTATTACAAAGAAACTAACCAACAATAAATATGAAATCCACTGCTTAATGATTACGTACTTTTAGCAATTAATTTAATGTGTTACCCGAATTTTTCAATCGGGAAACACGTTTGTGTCAACACTTAGAAACCTTTCTCGTTTTATATTACACTTCATAATCATTTCAAAAAAATAATACACTTTGTACTAATGTCTGATATTATCTCTGTCTTGAGACATGGTCATCCATGTATTATCGTTGTCATATCAACCAATGCACAAACTACATGGTGTGCAATGGGTGTCATTTTATCATATGGTACCGTTACAAAATGGTGTCTAGTTGCTAATAAAATGTATAAATATGTATAATCACACTATTACAAGATCTTAGTACCCACTTTAACCATGAATTTCATTCATTTTGTGTCCATTTGACACTTTTCTATGATATCCTCAGCATGCCTTCAGTGGGATACCAGCGTGCATATTTGTTCAAATGTCGAAACATTGACATTAATGCTTCGAACCTTGGTCAGTTGTTTATAAAAAAAATGTATTGCAAGCATTAAGCCTCTCAAGAATATCAAGGACTCCCGGATAGCAGAGTCCGTCTCATTGAATAATCTCCCATAGCACCGCGAAAGAATATTACAGCAAAAGTCGTCCCTTTGCCCCCATCTAATGAGCCACTTAGCCAAGATCATTCGTTGTAGTGGCATCATGAAATCCCGGGCTTGATGAGGGATAAATTCCCCCTAGTCATGTAACATTTGCATGGTGGTCAAGAATCTCCGCATGCCAAGAAGTCCGTCAAATTTCCAAGAAGGTCAAGAAATCTATCAGTCTGTCAGAGAGTTCAGATCGCAGAGTCTAAGCAACAATCAAACATATGAGGGAAATATCCTGCAGATCACGGAATATAAATGGATGATTGATATGTGATTTGTCGCTTCATCAATCATCACCATTCTCTCCGGAGACTTCTTCAATTAGAGCAGATCAAAACTACGCACCTTGTTATCCACCCTCTTTCCCCCTGCATAATAAAGAGGAGAGAAATTCCTAGGACTCATTCTCTTCATTCTAATTTCTCCCACGTGAGAGGAGACACCTTAGAAATTCCTAGGACTCATTCTCTTCATTCTAATTTCTCCCACGTGAGAGGAGACACCTTCTTCTACCTTCTCCATCACTCCCATGATAGAGACATGTACAATATAAACAAGGATTATAGTAACCAATAAAGGAGTTGGACCTCGAACCGAGAACTAATCATGCACCTCGTTCTTCAAGGTTAGATTGTTCTTCTCATTTTATTTTATAAACTCTTGATGATGAAGCTCAGATCATCATGCAATGACAGACTGGAATCCATCAAAACTGGCTTCCGTAGAATGATAAACCCCGACGAATCAACTAGTCAAATTCGTGCTGGAACTGCTCATTGACGTGATTATTCTAAACTACTAACTCGACCTCATTCTGAAACATTTACTTCCAGATCATAAGTCGTACACTATATTCTTTCTAACAAGAAAACTTCGTCAACTGAGCTGCATGCATTCAACATTCACAAACACCCGTGCGGTACGAGGCGATCGTATGTGATCAGAAGGAACGAAAATAGAAGCGGGAGGCGCTGGTGATTACCGGGAGAGGGGGGATCGTGGTCTCGGTTGTTCTTGTTCTTGTTGTTGCCTCTCCTCCCGGAGGCCGCTCTGACTTGCAGGAGGCGGTAGTGTGTCGGATGCGAGGGTTTCCTCTTGGAGGCCCACAGGCACCCGCCGCTGAGATTCACGGCGCCGAGGTCCATCGCCGCCGCACCAGATCGATCGAGGGGCCCGATAGTTTTCTCCTGATCGACGATCGCGGCTCCCCTTTTCTGGCTTTTTTTATGATGCACTTGTGCAAGTAAAGTGGTTTCGATGATAAATAAATGTGCACTTGTGCACAGATAACGAGACAGACGGGGGAATCAAAAAGTTAGCATTTTCCGTATGTTGTTGAGTATGCGTATGCGGAGTGGAGAAGAAGATGGTCCCGAGTACGGGACTCGTCGTTTTAATTGGAGTGGGAACTGGGACCGCTAGCATCGTCGGAACTACGGGTTTTTTATGCATGTATCCTTGTAATCTTACCTATAATGCAAGTAACTTTTAGTCAAAATTTGCGCAGTTAGGTCACGTAAAATATTGTTTTTATTCGTATCGTGTGTAATTACAATTATATCGTGATTGGAGAAGTTGTTTAAGATACCTTTAAGCGGTTACTGATGATATATTATGATATCAGGATTTATTAAACTGAGTACGTGTTTACCCAAATCCAATTAAGTCATGTAGGTGCATCCAGTTTGGGTGAGTCGAGTTGAAGTGGCTCGCAGGGTTGCATGACCCATATAGGTTCATAGTCTCCCAAGTGACTAAGGCCATTGATGCTAATAATGGGACATGGGTCCGCCTGCTAAGCATGCTCACGGGTCGGGCTTGGCTAGGGAAATTGAGGTGTGGATTGATCTGGATTGTTCTGTTTGTTAGCTCGCTCGTTATATAGGTAGGCTGATGAATCGCTTTCTACCTCTCTTAAAATCGTCGAGTTAATATAGTATAGGAGACAAAGCAATTTGTCAAAAACCACCCTTTTACATAGGTGGAAATTTTAATTTAGTAAGAGTACCAAGGTCAGATAACATTATTTCTTTAGTTGGATTGTTTAAATTAATTGAGGTGGTTTACTAATTGTAATGTGAATTTCTGTCAAAAAAAATGCCATAATATATATGCAGATAGACAAATAAAAGAAGATAGAAGAAAACATAAAAGACAAAGAGAATGATCTGTGAATATGTATATTTTTATCCTCAAGTTGTTAATCAATTATCTCCCATATAATTCACAGATCTAAGGGGGGGAATCCAAGAAATATTGTTTAATTAAAATCCAAACTAGCGGGTGGACAAATCATTCATCCCCTCGATCTAAAAGCAATAAAATATTTCTCTAAATTCAAAGATCTCAACTTCCTGCAATTGTATTCTTCGAATATAATTTTTAATCACAACAAGATCATGAGTCCGAGTAATGAAGCCTCCTCAAAGAGCATGCATAGAGATCAATTTATCTCAAAATTTAATTGCAAAATTATGGTTGTTTAAGCCTACACATATCAATATGCTCTTCATAATTTAATTCGATAAGCTTCTTTCCTTCACAAATAATTAAAATGATAGAGTATAAAACAAGCTTCAAAACGATATAAATTATGTAGTTTTTGGATAAAAGATGAGAAAGTAATGTAAAAATGAAGTTTCAGGGATTAAAGTGTAAGAAAAATATGAGATTTTATAACAAAAAGATCCAAATCAGGGGCTTATCTTTAGTTATCAAAACCCACTAGGTTATCCTTCGTAATTTGCCTAAGCGGAGGCATTTTGTTATTTCTAGAAGGTGGAGGGGTGCTAATATAAAAAGCCCACCTCATGTGTGTGACAACGGGCGGACGTCCCACGAGGGCCACCATAAAAAAAATAGAAGTGTTGTCGCCGAGGCGACCACTCATGGAAGACCGCTGCCAATCAGCAATTAACCCACAATCCAAAGAATACAACAATCAAGCTCAAAACAAATGTGAATTAATCTTTATTTACTCTACCATAAAATGTATAGTGACAAATATGTAGAGGTCGAACCACAGAGAGCAACACAAAATACCATAGCCTACGTGCCAATCTTAGTCATCCTTGTGTGGGGTTTTTTTTTATATATATATTTTTTTTATTATTATTAAAATATAATACTTAAGTATCATGTATACATATAGATATATATATTTATATAATACAAATTCATTATATATATATATACATAGAGGTTAAGCATAGAGCTTATAATACATGTAATATATATATATATATGTGTATCTAAATATAATATAATATATATATACATTATTTTTTTTTCTTTTTTTTTATCATATTAAGATTAAAGAGAATTCATATTACTGAGTATATATAATATATATATATATATATTTGGATATATAGATATAGATATATATACATAAAAGGTGTGTTATAATATTCACAAAAATAATAGAAAATAGTCAAAAATTCAGGACAAAGATCTTTTTGGGATTTTCATGGTTTTTTACTGTTTTTATAATTTTTGGGTATTTCTGCAAGTATTTTTGGCATTTTAAAAATAGCTAAATCAAAGCAAACAGGGGACTGGGTACTGGCCGTCACAAAAATAGAGATGAAAAATGGCTAACAGCCTCAAAAATGTTCCCCTTTAATTTTCTAACAACAAGAATAAAATATAGCATAAGTAGGGCCTGAGTTCGTATTTTTCTGATTTTTCTTTGATTTTTTATATTTTTTTGAAGTTTTTGGGCATTTTTGAATTTTTAAGGTTTTCTTTTTGAGTTTTTTAGGGATTTTTGGTCTGACACTAATATAGGACAAAATACACTGCATATAATTTTTTTTTGGAATTTTTCAAGGCATTTTCATATTTTTTTGGGGTTTTATGAGTTAGACAGGGACTGAAAGACAAGTTTTTGATTTTTAATAAATGCAAAAATGCACAAAATGCAAAACTAAAAATATGGCGTTCAAGCATGACCAAACAGGGGCTTAAGTCTATTTTTGCAAGATTTTTCGATTAAATATGACGCATGAAATAAATAGACAAAGCCTTCAAAAAGTAAATGGCCTGGCATGGGTATTTTTGCAAATAAAATAGTTGGCAGGGGCATACATGCAAAAATTACAATAAAAATACACTTTAACTTTTATTTTCAGGACCATTTCATAAATACAAGAACCCGGCAGGGTTTAGATGCAATTTTTCACGCGCCTCACGTGGTTGCTGCACGTGAGGCGCGGAGGGACTAAAATGTAAATATAGAAACATCAAGGGGGTCCACTGCAATTTTTACAACTTATTTACAACTGAAACTTTTATTTTTGGGAGCAAACCCTAAATACAAAAAGTAAGGGGCGAGATATGAAATTTACCCCTTAAATAAGGCCTTGCATCCTGCGGCGCTGGAAGCGCCACTTATACACGTGGCGATCATCGGACGGCGGACTTCGTTTCGGCGATGAAGGTCTGGGATTAGAACATCCCGGCTGATCTGACGGTGGGTGTGCTTCTTCATCGGACGGCTGGCATGCAATCTGGGCCGCCCCGCTCGATCCAACGGTACAGAGGGCACCTGGAAGAACTGGGAAGGAACTCGCCCTCGGCGAGCTTCGATCGGGTAGCTCGGGCTCCTCCGGGCACCTCCCGCGCATCTGGAGCGTTCTGATCGTAGCTGGGAGGTTTCCGCATCGTCTGACGGTGGTCTCATGGCTCCTGGTCAAAGCAAGCCCAGAAGGGCTCGATTCCTCGTGGTACCTGCACAGGAAGAACCGCGGGCGAGAGAGCTATCTCCTCGACCCGGGGTTATGAAGCTGCGGTGCAAGATGGAGGTGGGCGGAAGGGCTCCGGCGAGCGGCGGAGTTGGAACCCTGATTCACCAAGACCGATGGTCCTGGGTTGATCTGATGGGTGCGAAAGATGGAGAAGACGACGAGGAACGAGATGGGATGATCGAGGTGGTCGGATACAGTGAGGTTCACGATGAAGAAGTCGCCGGAGCGGAGCTCCGGCGAACTTCGATTTTTGCTTTTTACGCTAATGTGATCAACTAACAACTAAACTACCTACTGAAATGAAATGCTAACATTAAAAACTACCTAAGAATGCATTAAAAGGACAGCTCTTATACCTGGGGGCCTCCAGGGAGCAGGGCGGACGCCGGAGCTCCGCCGCGTCAAAATTCTCCTCCCTCCGGCCGAATCTCGATGCTGGGCTACTCCCCCTGTCACGAGGAACAATCCAGGCACAAGATCTAGGCGTTAGGTTGGAATGAAAGTGGCCCAATTCGAGGAAGGAAACGGAGCTTTTTATTTATACACATTGGCGAGTAGCCTTATTGACCGGCGATTATTTCATGATCTAGAGAGCATTTGGTTGATCTGTGATTTCGGCGGGCATCATGGAAGATTGGGGAACAAATCTTGTGAAGGAAGCGTTGTCGATTGATGGATGGTGTGCCCGGGAAAAAGGGAGGAAATCGGGGGAGTGGACTGTTCAGAGCTGCCAGACGTGGGATGGGACAGTTGACCAGGGGGTCAACGTTGGCCGGCGTCTCATTGGGCCACGTAAGCCGCTACGAGACAAAATAGCAGGTCAGAAGGAAGATTGATTTATTTGACATCCGAAATGATTTTATTAATTTTTGCTTATAAAATAAAAAATGTGTATTATTTCATGTAGTATTTATTCCTGATTTTTATTGAATTTTTCGAGGTGTTTTGTTGTAGTTTTATTTTAGTAATGTGTATATGTATGTATTTACATGTATTTTTGGATATTTTATTTTTAATTTATTTATTTTCTTTTATTATTTTCTTGGCTTATTTTCTAAATTTATAACTTATTTTTGTGAGTATAAAGGTATTTTTGTTTGATTTTTATAAGTTTATTTGTATTTTTAAATAAATAGGTCTATGTATTTCTAAGTATATATATAGGTACTTTACCTATATATTATACACATTGTATTTATTTAATTAATTTTATGTGTTTTTATTAAGGATTTGTATTTTTAATAAGACACATATAATATATACATTATTATAAAAATATAAAAGAATAAAGAATAAAAGAGTGCTTTTCCTTTTATTTATGCACATACAGGTAGTATAGGTATTTTGTCTATATATTCATAGACTTATTTTATTTTTACAAATTCTTTTTTTTTTTTGGTTTTATTCAAATTTCAATATGTACATGTATTATATACATGAGTTACAAGATTATAAAAATGCAAATTTATAGAAATACTAAAGATTGAATAAAATGAATATTTTAATCAGGTCTATATACAAGGAGGGCCAAAAACCTAACTTTCACAGATGGACTCCAAAAATTATGAGATCAATTTTATAAAATAGTTTATGAAATGCTATATACAATTAAAGGTGAGTTTGGGTGATTTGGAGTTTTTATTTGCAAGATATGGGTCTGTGAAGTTGAGATTTTGGCTTTTTATTCTGTGTATAAAATGTACACTGAGTGTTATTTTTACACAAACTCAATTTTGTATTTTTATTTACATTATTATCTGCAACTTTTATGTACAAAGTTTCTTGATTTGATGAATAAATAATTATGTACAAAATAGGTGTCAAAAATGCATAAATAAATGAATAAATAAATGAGGTATTTATTGTATAATTGGCCCTTATCTCCCCCTACTTTATTCCTTGTCGACCAATTCCATTCTGGCCTTGGTCTCGGGGTTAGGGTCATAAAATATTTGCAATATCTTATTCCTTTTTCTTTTCTTCTCTTTATTCTATAATTTTGGCATTAAAAACCTTATTTTATGTATAATTAATACAATAAATAATAGATGCTAATATGAACAAATTAATGCTATTTACATGCATTTGCTGGGGTTTTTAAGGCCAAAATGATAGAATAAAGGTGATGAAATGGAGATTCATCACCCCCCTATACTTGCCGTTGCTAGTCCCTAGCAAATAATTATGCAATAAGTACAAAAAGAATAAAGGAAAGAAAAAGGAAAATGAAAGGAAGATAGAGTGAATAGGGGTGCTTTCAGTGCAATGCATGTCTTTACAAAATCTGAGATTGGAGCTCCTGTCAGACCTTAGGTGTGGATGTGTGTGGAACCTAGTCGGGAACCAACTTTAAAACACAACAGCCTTCGATAGTCACAGAACTTGGTTCAAATCACCTCAATAGCCTGGTCAGAACTAGCCTACACCATACACGAACCCTTATGACTATGAAGCTGACTTGCACAGTGTAAGTGATATGTAGCTCCCCACCTCTGAAGTGACAAAGAAACAACCTCCCCCAACTCGGTAACTCTAAGGCCTCGGTCTAGCAACTCTTTCCTCGAGAAGCGGGGTATTCCCTTCTAAGTTCAAGTGCAACCGGCTCAAGAAGAGGGGGAAGAAGTATAGACTTTTGGAAGCTCAGCCAGTGTAGCTAAGTCTCCCGCTGCAAGCTTCATGAGATGTAACATGGATACCATAAGCTTTTGCTTTATTGAACTATATACACTCCAGTGGGGTTATTAAATTTTCAATCCGACCCACCACTTTTTTGGAGTTCCTTTTTGCAAAATTTTTTTTTCTTTCTTTTCTCTTCCTTTTTTTTTTTTTCAATTGCATCTGTACAACATATCTACATGGTGCAGCATATATACAAGAAATTTCCTCTTGAGCCAGTAGACTATCCCTCTTTTGAAGCTTTATTGCAACCCTCAGCTTCTGTCTTTAGCCTTCATCACCACTAGACCAAGTTGAGGTGCACTTCCTTCACTATAAGAAGAAGAGAGGTTCCGCCTAGAAGTACTACCCTCATATGCTACCCCAAGCCAAAGGAAACTGCCTCCTCACCACCTCATCCATGGAGAGCTATGTGAAAGGTGCTAGTGTCCAAGTTAGGTCACGGCCGACAAGAGCCATGCGTGTGTTTCGAAAAGTTCTAGTTAGTCCACTGAGGTGTCTTGAACCCAGCCCTGCTTTCTCAAAGAATTAAGTCTGACTGGACCTGAAGTACCTTAAACCTAGTTCCCATAAGGTTCCAGTGCAGTTAGGTGCAGTAAGATCCAACCGAGCTCCACTCTGAGACTTTATTAGACTGATTCAATCATTAAGCTCACTCAAAAAGAATATGAATGGTATGCTTTTGCTTATGCACAATGAATGATGCAGTTTTTCATAGAGGATTTAAAAAGAAGCAGAGAATGTTTTTACACAAAGAAATTTTGCACATAAAATAAGAGCTTGACACATACAAAAAGTAAATACCCTTATTTACACGGGCGTACTGCTTTATTTACAAAATATATGAATTTATACAGACTGTACATATGTTAATGGAATGGTTTATTCAGGTTGTTGAGAAAGAATTTTACGTGATTTATTTCTGATTTACAGGTATTTATAATAGTGATCTTAATTTTGAAAATAGTTTTGCAAACTATAGTACACGATAATTTTTGCAATCAGTTACACACATTTGAAAATATTTTTGCAAAGAATTTTCACACTATATGTACATTTTTCACAATAATTTGGACAAACATTTTTCACAACATTTGCACACAGGTTTTTCAAATCCTTTCTTTCACACAAAGAAAAATTTTTGCGATCAAAACAATTTTCACACAGTTTGAAATCATTTCGCATCAAATTTTTTCAAAACTGGTCACACTATTTTTCAAATCATACTGTATAGGTCTCTGATTTATTAATCAGTAGGTACAAAAGAAGAAAAAATTGTATTTGACGTATAGTATGGTTCTGTTCTTATAAACTTTATTTGGCTTAGTCCTTATTTACAAATGAAAGATTTTTGTGCAAATTCCTCAGACTTACTCGAGAAACATTTTCACAAGGGTTTTCGAAAACTCTAGTCCAAAATAATTTTTGTAACATGTACACGCATTTGAAAACCCTTTTACAAATGTTTTACACAACACAGATAGATTTTTCAAAACAATTTTTGACAATCAACTTTTCACAATCATTTGCACACTAATTTCCACATATTTTGCTTTCACTCAAAGAAAATAGGTTTTACACACAAACTAATCTTTTCAATCGTTGAATACTTGTTCACGCTATTTTCAAATAACTTTCACAAGATTTTTCAAAAAAACGTTTCGTAAAACACTTTTCTGACTTACTAGTCAGTATAATTACAATGAGTCTGAGGAACTCACAATCATCTTTTATTATTATAAAGCTACTTTTTACATTTTATTTTGTGTTGTAGTGATATTTTATTTTTCAGTATGAGTTATGGCTTTTAGTATATACACAGTATATACGACCCCCCTATACTTAGCTTGAGCTATGTCCTCATAGATCGAAAGGAAAAAGCAAAGACATAACTCGTACTGTGTATAGACAGATCTAAAGAATAAATACGAACGAAATGAATGAATGAGAAGTTGACCGTCCCCCCTATACTTAGGATCAAAGAGTCCTTTGTATAGCAGACTGTTTACAAAGCGGGGAGGGTCAAGGGTGAGAATACACTGATCGTACTCAGATTGTCTCCCCCTATACTTAGGGTAAGATACTCCTAAGTATAGACAAGAAGAGGAGACAATGGAGAGGATCGAACAGAAATCAAGAACCCTAGGTGCTCACCCCCCTATATTTAGGACCAAGTACGTCCTAAGTATAGAAAACTGTCTACAAAGGCGGCACGTTTTAGATAGAAAAAGAAAATAGATAAGGAAAAGAAGAAAAGAAGAAAAGAAGAAAATCAGAGCAATAATGGTTGGAGTACATCGTCTGAATCTTTTGGTGCTGCAGGAGGTGTAGAGATATCCTCGGGGTGCACTAACTGAATAGAGTCAACGACGGCCAAGAATGAATCTGGTTCCAAGTAAGGCTTCAGTAGTTGGCCGTTGACGACGAATGGTTGTGCGTCAGGGGACAATTCTGATATAGCAATGCTTCCGTTGTCACGCACTTCACATACTCGAAATGGCCCTGTCCACTTACTTTTTAATTTACCTGGGAATATCCGCAACTTTGCATCAAACAACCACACTTTCTGCCCAACATCGAAGGTCTTTCGTCTGATGTGCCGGTCATGCCAGCGTTTCACCTTCTCTTTTTACATCAAGGTGTTATCGTATGCGCAGTCTCGGAATTCCAAGAGCCTGTTCAGATCGTCCTTTCTCTTCTGACCACCTTTTCGTGAATCCAAGTTACAATTACTAATTGCCCAAAGGGATTTGTGAAGTAATTCCACGGGCAGATGACATGGTTTTCCATATACAAGACGGTAGGGCGACATGCCCAAGGGAGACTTGTAGGCCGTACGGTAAGCCCAAAGAGCTGAGTCCAAGAGTTGAGACCAGTCTTTTCTGTTTGGCCTAACAAGTTTCTGCAATATGGTCTTGATTTCTCTATTGGATAACTCCGCCATGCCATTGGTCTGCGGATGATAAGGAGATGCGACGCGGTGATCGATGCCGTACTCCTTCGTTAACTTCTTGACTTCTTTGTTGATGAAATGACTACCCCCGTCGGATATGAGAATCTTCGGTATCCCAAACCGCGAAATGATGTTCTTCTTCAGAAACTGGCAAACTGTTTTGCTGTCGGCGGCTCGGGCGGGGATAGCTTCAACCCAACGACTCACGTAATCCACGGCAAGAAGGATGTGCTCAAAACCTTGACTGTTAGGGAAAGGTCCCATGAAGTCAATGCCCCATGCATCGAAAACATCTGCTATCTGAATGATTTTTAGAGGCATTGAGTCTTTGGCAGTGAGTGTTCCTTTCAGTCGCTGACAATCAAGACATCTTTTAACAAATTCTGCTGCATCCTTAAATAAAGTGGGCCACCAGAGGCCACACTACAATACTTTCGCTGCCGTACGATCTCCAGAATGGTGCCCACCAGATTCGAGTGAATGACAATGCTCGAGGACACTAGATTGCTCCGTCTGAGGAATGCACCTGCGCCAAATACAATCTGCTCCTTCCCTGAATAGAAGGGGATCTTCCCACTGGTAAAAGCGGATGGTCGACATGAATTTGTTCTTCTGATTCTTCGTCCAATCCGAAGGTATTACCCCAGAGGCGAGGTAATTTACAATGTCAGCATACCAAGGGAGAGCATCCACGGCTAAGATAGCTTCGTCAGGGAAGGTCTCTGTGATAGGTGCGTTGCTCAAAGGAGAGTCATGCTGCTCTATTCTGGAGAGGTGATCTGCTACCACGTTCTGAACTCCAGGTTTGTCCTTAATTTCCAGATCGAATTCCTGGAGGAGAAGGATCCAACGAATCAGTCTGGGCTTGGCATCCTTCTTCTGCTGTAGGTACCGAATAGCAGAGTGGTCTGTGAAAATTGTGACCTTTGACCCCAACAAATAGGATCTGAACTTCTCTAAGGCGAAAACCACAGCCAGCAGTTCTTTCTCTGTTACTGTATAATTTCTTTGAGCTTCATCTAATGTTCTGCTGGCATAGTGAATGGCATAGGGCGCCTTATCTTTCCTCTGCCCTAGAACAGCTCCGACGGCAAAATCAGACGCATCGGTCATTATTTCAAATGGAAGAGTCCAGTCTGGAGGCTGTAAGATTGGAGCCTGAGTGATAAGCTCCTTCAATTGATTGAAGGCAAGGAGGACTGGCTGATCAACAATAAATTCTTTCTCCTTGCACAAAAGTTCTGTCAGAGGTCGGGCAATGCGGCTGAAGTCCTTGATAAATCGTCTGTAAAATCCCACATGCCCCAGGAATGACCTCACATTCTTTACTGACTGAGGTGGCTGCAGGTTTGAAATGACATCCACCTTGGCTGGGTCGACTTCCATACCACGTTTGGAAACGACATGGCCCAACACAATACCCTCTGTGACCATAAAGTGGCTCTTTTCCCATGAGAGCACTAAATTGACTTCCCGGCATTTCTGAAGCACTCTGTCTAGGTGCTCGAGGCAAGAATCGAAACTGTCACCATAGACGGAGAAATCATCCATGAACACCTCGAGAAAACTGCCTACCATTTCGGCGAAGACTGCTAGCATGCATCTTTGGAAGGTTGCGGGTGCATTGCATAATCCAAAGGGCATCCTCTTGAAGGCGTAGGTGCCGAACGGGCAAGTGAAGGTAGTCTTCTCTTGATCCTCAGGGGCGATCGCCACTTGGTTGTACCCGGAGTACCCGTCCAGGAAGCAGAAGAACTCCTTGCCTGCTAATCTCTCCAAGACTTGATCAATAAATGGCAAGGGAAAGTGGTCCTTCTTGGTTGCTGCATTTAGGCGGCGGTAGTCAACACACACCCGCCAGGATGTCGGTACCCGAGTTGAAATCTCCTCTCCTTTTTCATTTGTGACCACAGTAAGCCCGGATTTCTTGGGAACTACATGCAGGGGGCTTACCCACTTTGAATCGGAGATGGGATAAATGAAGCCTGCATCACACCACTTTGTGATTTCCTTCATGACCACGTCCCGAAGGTTAGGGTTTAGCCTTCTCTGGAATTCGCGGGACGGCTTGGCATCGTCTTCTAAATAGATATGGTGTGAGCACAGAGCCGGATTTATCCCTCGGAGGTCTGATACGCTCCAACCAAGTGCCTTGCGGTTCTTTTCTAGAATCTCGAGGAGTCGAGATTCTTGATCCAGATTCAACCTGCTGCTGATGATGACTGGATACATGTGTTCTTCACCCGTAAGGAAAGCATACTTCAGGCCTGCAGGAAGTGGCTTGAGTTCTGGTTTCAGTCTGTCCCCTTTACCGGTCACTTCTGATACCATGCTGGTGGTGGGATGTACTTTGAGACTAGTACCATCCTCAACATTCTGTTGAGATCCAAGTGATGTACCGAACGGTTCTGCGGTGAGCTGATTATGTTCGGTCTGGAGTGAATGCTCAAGAAGATGCGCTTGTATCTGAGAATCTGTCTCCCATGGATCATCGGAGCTTATGATGACTGTGCTTTCCAAGTCCTCCTCAAGAGTGAGGATTTCTTGGGTCCATGGATCGTCCAGTGACAACTCCGAGTCTCTGATTTCCGCAATAAAATCACAGTCTGCTTCTGATGCTGCTTGACTTTCATCAGTTGTGGCGTTCTGTTCCTTGTTCATGGTGAGCGTGATTTGTTTGGTGTTCGAGCTGAAGGTGATCTTGCCAGACCCGTAATCAACCACGGCACCAGAAGTACGGAGAAATGGTCTGCCGAGGATGATAGGAGTCTGGAGCAGTGGTGCAGGAGAGTCCATGTCAAGGACTACAAAATCAGCTGGGAATCTCATCTCCTGCACGGTAACTATCACGTCTTCCAACAAACCGCGGGGCCGCTTAACGGATCGGTCAGCGAACTGAAGGATCATTCGTGTCTGCTTGAGCGGTCCCAGCCCGAATTCTTGCATTATGGACGAGGGCAGAAGGTTGATGGAAGAACCACTGTCAAGAAGAGTACGCTCGAAGACCTGATCAAAAATCACACAACTGATCAGAGGTGCTCCTGAGTCTTGCTTTTTCTGGGGGAGGTTGGTGATAGCTGCAACTGTGGCCATGGACAAAACGTGTTTTTCTACCTCTCGGCGTCTGTTGTCTTGCGCTGGCCGACGCCTGTCAGTACATGCCTCTTTCAATCCTTTCTTCACAGCTGGCATGTATTCCACGGCCTTTAACAAGGGAATCTCAACAGTCAATTTATCCAAAATATCTACAACACCTGGATCAGACAATGCAGTTTTTCTTTTTGCCATTTTTTTGGATTTTTGTATTGCATGAGGAAAAAGAATATTCACATTACTGGCAGGAAAATTAGAGTTCTTATTTACATCAAGATTATCGCCCACAGAATGTTGTACATCCGGACTACAAAAAGGCGTACAAGCTGGATCTAACTCTGCTGATGCTGCTGGGCGATCAAAAAGGGTAGCATTGGCTCCATCGGCTGGCACAGGATCGGCTGCTGCTGGCGGCTCCTCCAAGGCTGGCGCGGCTTCACTTCTGCTACAGGCTTCTTTTTGGTGTTTTTGTTTTTGCGGATTTTTTTGTATTTTTGGCTTGAATTGCTTCTGGCAATGCACGACGGCTGGACTGGCTTCTCCTTCCTCTTCCTCCTCACCCGCCCCTGGAGCTGGCACGGCTGATGCGGAAGATGACGATCCACCTGTTTCTTTATTCACCCCATATCTGGTAGCAGGCGGAGGCAAGGCCCTACCGCTCCTGAGAGTAACAGCATTAGAAAAAGCAGTAATATCATTATCACACGCGGACTGGACATCACATTCTACCTACTCCTTCTTCTTGAAATTGTTGGGGTTGGCTTCGACCTGCGCCAGAATGGTAGTGCGAGTGGCGGTCAGGTCATCAAGCCGCTTGGTCATCTCCGCTAGCCCTTGGACAAGCTGGGCTAGACACTCCATGGTGGGATTAGCTGGGGGCACATCAGAAGATGCAGTGTGCATACCACGCTGCTGTTGGTTAGATGGGTTGGGAGGCTGCTGATGGTGTTGCTGTGGCAGAGCAGGAAGTTGAAGTTGTTGGTAGGACGGAGGGGGATACTGCTGGTATGGTTGAGGCTGAGCAGCCGCGTATTGGTGATACGGCTGTGGATGGCGATACTGTGGCTGCTGCTGATACGGAAAGTTCTGCCTCCATTGATGTGCGAATTGAGGAGGCTGCTGGTGTTGCTGAGAGGGGTGCCCAAAACGACCACCCTGAGGTTGGTGGTACTGCCGGTTGGCAAATGGCTGACCCTGGAGTTGTCCCTGAGGACGGGTCGGCTGTGCATCATTAGTCCAAACCCCATTAACTTCCTGGACCAGGGGTGGTGGCGGGAACACTGAATCGGTGTCTGAGATAAACTCTGGTTGGTACACAACCATCTGCTGTTGCGGCTGGCTCTGATCAGGTGCCTGCACGTAGTACACGTGCTGAACTGTCGGTGGTTGCTGGCTTGGCTGAGGCTGGTGTAGCGGTGGTTGCTCGTCTTTTCTCTCAGCTGGAGCTTCGAGCGGTGCTGCCGACTGAACAGAATTGATGGTACCTACCAGCAGTTCTAGCTGCTTGGTGATGTGATCCAGTTTGTCCAAACTCTGGGTCCTCTTCTCGATTAAGGCGAGTTTTTCGAGATCTTTTGATCGCTTCTCGATAATGTCAACTTTAGAGAGATGTCCCCCGATGATGCTGAGGTTGGAGCTTTCATCTCTCTCTGATTCCTTAGATGCTGCCATGTGTACTTGCTTTTGAAGGATCTGGGGTTGCTTCTGATAAGCCTTGGATGAAGAGAGGGCGGCCTCTCCTTCGGCCATTTCTTCAAAGATCTGCCAGACGACATCTTCATCCTTGTTGAAGTGTGAGCCCCCACATGCTGCGTCTACGAGCCTTTGACTTTCAATGTTCAGTCCCCCAAAGAAATGCTGAACCAAGCTGGTCTTCGGAATATCATGATGGGGACACTTCTCCTGCAGATCAGTGAATCTCTCCCATGCTTCATGTATCGACTCATGGGGTCCTTGGGAGAAATTACTGATACGGGCCCGCATCTGGTTGAGTCGACCCAGAGGGTAATACTTGTGCAAGAAGGCGGACTTTAGCTCCTCCCAGGTCGTCACAACCTTCCCCATATGATTGACCCAATAAAGGGCCTTGTCCTGTAGGCTGAAGGGGAAAGCCGTCATCTTGACAATGTCCAGGGGGACATTCGGATAGTGGGTGGTGCGGCAAATGCGGGAGAATTGCTGCAGGTGAATGTATGGCTCTTCATTGGTGTTGCCATGGAATGCAGGGAGAAGGGCTATGAATTGTGGTTTCAGCTCAAAGTGAGCGTGTACCGGTGGGATGAGAATCCACTCGGTCATCTGGCTGTCTCCTGGATTGTATGTTTGTTTAAGGGTAGGTTTTGGTGGTGGTAATTCAAGATCATCATTGTGGTCATCACCACCTTCACCTTCTCCTCCCCTGCCTCCTCTGCCTCGGTCATCATGGTTCATCATATCATTCAACATATCCTGGAAAGCCGTCTGCGTAAGGGCCTGCTCAGTCAGCTGCTGCTGTATTGCCTGGATGGATGCCAGCAACTGTGCATTGACTTGGTTCTGATCTGGCATCTGTCCCTCTGGTGTGGGTGGCTGCTGACCCTTGCCCTTTCCTCCTGGCGCCATGTCAGGGTCTGAATCGGACGAAATGAATTCTGGAGTAGTCTCCAGGGCTCGCACTGTCTTCTATCTGCATAATGAGACGGTCCGACTCAGATCACTTGCCATAAATACTCAGCTGTCGTGATGAGGCTGGAGTTCAAGTCAACCCCAGCGTGTTGTGAATGGAAAAATGATGTAGACTGTAATCGACTCCCATTCACAACGGTGATAGTGGGACAAAAGTGATCCCAGTTTATTTGGTGGCCAAGAGAAAGGTAGAAGACGAGGAGTCTGGAGTTCGATCCGCAAAGTCCGGGTCAGTTCTCGGGAATCGCCTCGAAATTATTGGCGAAGGTAAGTCCATGGAATCGATGTAGGTGTCGGCATGGTCCCGACGAAACCATCCATGGATCAACTTCGCGGAGCACAAGAGAATATCGGATTTTGGAAGAACGATACGATGGTCAACGAGGAACAAAAAGGAGTGTAAAACAGTAGAAAGGCTCGGTTGAGCGGGGTAGTCAAAGGAAGACATAACAGAATTGGCGCAAAGGCGCGGGACTTTGATCTTTGAACCTTAAGCTAGATCCATACAAACACAAGACAAAATTGGGTTCACCAACTCACGCCATGTGAAGCCGTGAAAGCTCGGCTACTTATTATCTTTTCATTTTTAGAGTTGTGATTCTCAGGCATATCTTATAACAAGTCCTTAGTACGCTACCCTATAGGAGAGAGAGTACTGCCGGAAGAGTATCCCGTACTTGTCCTCCTCCTGTGTAACCTGTAGTCTGTACTTTTTGGAGTCCTTGTAACCCTTCCTGGATCCCTACTCAGCCAAAGAAAAGAGAGAGGAAGCCGATAGGCGAAACCAATACTTCGGTTCTCGCTCGCAACGGAATCACCCGTGAGCGTGCAAGAACCTACTCGGACGCAGGACGATGAGACAGACACCCCCGTGAAGGCGTGGCCTATGCTCAATACTTCGGACAGGGTCGATGCTCTCACAACAGAGAGTCACCATTGGTGACCAAGTCCTACTCGCCTACGTACGATAGAAGCGCCATTACTTCGGAAATCCAGGCGATACACAAGGCAGTTGCAGACTGGGTTTTGGGCTCTAATCCTTAGGGGTCGCACTCGCTCAAGGGAGTAGGGTTTTGGTCCCCCTCCAAAGTACCTGAAAACAATGAGGGCTTTATGAACCCGGTACAAGGATAGTCCATTACAGATTTTAATTAAGGTCAAAGTTTATTTAGCAGTCCCCTTGTTTTAATTTTTGGGTTTTCACTTTTTTTGGATCTGTTTTCATACCAGCGCCTAACGTTTTTGTAGGTTTTCATTTAAGTCCTAGGTGCTCAAAATCAGAGGGAGATAGCGGAAAAAGCCGTGCAAGTGGTTCCATGATGGAAATCTCACCATTGAACCGAATGATGCATGCTGAGTTAGAAGACTTACAGTGCATCCCAGCTCTCTCCATGTGGTATGCAAAACAGAATTTTTAAACCTATCTACATGTCGGTATGCAAGGCACAAAATCGTCCTAAACATAAGCTGCTATTAACGTGAAGAACCATAAGTTGCTCATTCATCTCTAGCCCAAGAGAGTCCGGTCTTGGCTCACCCCTCCTCTGCCCAACACATTTGGAGTAGGAGAAAGCGCTTGTTCGGGTGTGAGCTCGCGGCGCGGCGGGCTAAGAGATGAATTTACAACTTGTTTGAGTTTGACTAGATCCAATCGAAGTAGACTATAGGAACATGCATTCTTATTAATGTTTGGACCTAGCTACCGAGTCAAGCAACCTATATCTAGGGGCTCCAAGCACACAAAACAAAGTAAAATAAAGGCGGAAAGCTCAAAACAGCGGGAAACAAAATAAAGAAGGCGGTAGAAATCGTGGAAAACAGCGATGAGGCCCCCAGGTGAACAGACACCCAGGCACTGGACCTCATTGTGAAGAGTAGAGTCCTGTTAATTATTACATGCCAAAATGGTCTCTCTCTCACCATGAATTACAAAAATAATTTCCCTAAGTATCTAGCCTATCTAATGCCCCTCTCTTTGCTTCTTTGGTGCACTCTCCAGATGGTCATGAGAAGAGAAAACCATCCTCCTTCAAGCTCGGCTGCCTTGGCCTCCTAGGAAGCCATCCTCGCGTGGGAGTCCCTTGCATCAAAGTCACAAAAAGATTGCATTAGCGTACTTAGTCAATTAGATAGAGCAGAGAAAAATAATCACAATAGATAAAGAAATAAAGCATGGTGATTAATGACATTAAAACACTAGCTGCTCACACAAAGAATGAATCATGAATTTACATTTTTATACAAGAATGACAAAAAATCAATTTGGCTATGCTCATTGCTCCCCGGCAACGGCGCCATCTGACAACGGGCGGACGTCCCACGAGGGCCACCATAAAAAAAATAGAAGTGTTGTCGCCGAGGCGACCACTCATGGAAGACCGCTGCCAATCAGCAATTAACCCACAATCCAAAGAATACAACAATCAAGCTCAAAACAAATGTGAATTAATCTTTATTTACTCTACCATAAAATGTATAGTGACAAATATGTAGAGGTCGAACCACAGAGAGCAACACAAAATACCATAGCCTACGTGCCAATCTTAGTCATCCTTGTGTGGGTTTTTTTTTATATATATATATTTTTTTATTATTATTAAATTATAATACTTAAGTATCATGTATACATATAGATATATATATTTATATAATACAAATTCATTATATATATATATATATACATAGAGGTTAAGCATAGAGCTTATAATACATGTAATATATATATATATGTGTATCTAAATATAATATAATATATATATACATTATTTTTTTTATCATATTAAGATTAAAGAGAATTCATATTACTGAGTATATAATATATATATATATATTTGGATATATAGATATAGATATATATACATAAAAGGTGTGTTATAATATTCACAAAAATAATAGAAAATAGTCAAAAATTCAGGACAAAGATCTTTTTGGGATTTTCATGGTTTTTTACTGTTTTTATAATTTTTGGGTATTTCTGCAAGTATTTTTGGCATTTTAAAAATAGCTAAATCAAAGCAAACAGGGGACTGGGTACTGGCCGTCACAAAAATAGAGATGAAAAATGGCTAACAGCCTCAAAAATGTTCCCCTTTAATTTTCTAACAACAAGAATAAAATATAGCATAAGTAGGGCCTGAGTTCATATTTTTCTGATTTTTCTTTGATTTTTTATATTTTTTTGAAGTTTTTGGGCATTTTTGAATTTTTAAGGTTTTCTTTTTGAGTTTTTTAGGGATTTTTGGTCTGACACTAATATAGGACAAAATACACTGCATATAATTTTTTTTTGGAATTTTTCAAGGCATTTTCATATTTTTTTGGGGTTTTATGAGTTAGACAGGGACTGAAAGACAAGTTTTTGATTTTTAATAAATGCAAAAATGCACAAAATGCAAAACTAAAAATATGGCGTTCAAGCATGACCAAACAGGGGCTTAAGTCTATTTTTGCAAGATTTTTCGATTAAATATGACGCATGAAATAAATAGACAAAGCCTTCAAAAAGTAAATGGCCTGGCATGGGTATTTTTGCAAATAAAATAGTTGGCAGGGGCATACATGCAAAAATTACAATAAAAATACACTTTAACTTTTATTTTCAGGACCATTTCATAAATACAAGAACCCGGCAGGGTTTAGATGCAATTTTTCACGCGCCTCACGTGGTTGCTGCACGTGAGGCGCGGAGGGACTAAAATGTAAATATAGAAACATCAAGGGGGTCCACTGCAATTTTTACAACTTATTTACAACTGAAACTTTTATTTTTGGGAGCAAACCCTAAATACAAAAAGTAAGGGGCGAGATATGAAATTTACCCCTTAAATAAGGCCTTGCATCCTGCGGCGCTGGAAGCGCCACTTATACACGTGGCGATCATCGGACGGCGGACTTCGTTTCGGCGATGAAGGTCTGGGATTAGAACATCCCGACTGATCTGACGGTGGGTGTGCTTCTTCATCGGACGGCTGGCATGCAATCTGGGCCGCCCCGCTCGATCCAACGGTACAGAGGGCACCTGGAAGAACTGGGAAGGAACTCGCCCTCGGCGAGCTTCGATCGGGTAGCTCGGGCTCCTCCGGGCACCTCCCGCGCATCTGGAGCGTTCTGATCGTAGCTGGGAGGTTTCCGCATCGTCTGACGGTGGTCTCATGGCTCCTGGTCAAAGCAAGCCCAGAAGGGCTCGATTCCTCGTGGTACCTGCCCAGGAGTTTGGGTGATTTGGAGTTTTTATTTGCAAGATATGGGTCTGTGAAGTTGAGATTTTGGCTTTTTATTCTGTGTATAAAATGTACACTGAGTGTTATTTTTACACAAACTCAATTTTGTATTTTTATTTACATTATTATCTGCAACTTTTATGTACAAAGTTTCTTGATTTGATGAATAAATAATTATGTACAAAATAGGTGTCAAAAATGCATAAATAAATGAATAAATAAATGAGGTATTTATTGTATAATTGGCCCTTATCTCCCCCTACTTTATTCCTTGTCGACCAATTCCATTCTGGCCTTGGTCTCGGGGTTAGGGTCATAAAATATTTGCAATATCTTATTCCTTTTTCTTTTCTTCTCTTTATTCTATAATTTTGGCATTAAAAACCTTATTTTATGTATAATTAATACAATAAATAATAGATGCTAATATGAACAAATTAATGCTATTTACATGCATTTGCTGGGGTTTTTAAGGCCAAAATGATAGAATAAAGGTGATGAAATGGAGATTCATCAGTGTGTGACGCACATGGAGGACTTCTCTGGAGATCGAGGAAGGTGCAGGGGCTTCGGATGTAAAATGCCCCTAATCACGTGACGGGCATGTGGGGACGGTGAGGTTCGGGAAGCACGCTAGGCTCGGGAGCCAACTAGCCATGCCTCCACGTGGCCTTGTCTTCCTACCTCGGATACCTCCGAGGATGTGGCTCGGAATGGCTGGATCGAACAGTTGAAAGTAGATGAGCCCCCTTGATCCAAGGGTGGCTACTACTCATGAGGTTCATCCCTCCTCCTTCTTCCCTCAATGGAAATCGAGCTCCAGGTGATCTTGGTGAAGCTGAAAGTCCCTCAATCGACACACGATCGAGAGCCCCCAAAGAAGGGGTTGTGGAGTGAAGGGGACCTGGCGACTAGAGCGGCTGCGGGAGGGTGGATGAAGATCGGAGGAAAGGAGGGAAGAACTATGCTCAAACTCAGACAATACACATGAGAAGGGTTGAGCGTCTCCCCTACTTGCTTGAACACGAGTTCCTGCAAGGATTAGAGATGCGGTGCTCCAGTGCGAATTGGGGGGGAGCATAAGCTCCAGTGTGTACTTAGTCGGAGGTGGAGGGATCTTGAAGATAGAACAAGAGCAAGGAGAAGGAAGGAGAGTAATGAGTACATCAGTGTCATATTTAGGGTTTTCGAGTTTGAGTCAATAAGGAAAGAGGAAATGTTTAAAGAAGATGGGTTACATGGTGTAGAGCAGAAGATTGGGAGGAGATGAATAAGGGAGAACAGAAAGAAGAAGGGCAAAGGGTTAGGAGTATAAATGATGGGTGTTTCTCGATGGAGGATGTGTGATGCTCGATAGAGCTCTCCTAGACGATAACCCTAATTGACTCAGCGGTTAGGGTTGAGAAGTTGAGAGAACACTTGGGGAAGGTGCTGCTACAGTGGGGTGAAGAACCCACTGGATCTCATCGGCGGAGCTGGGCTTCGGCGGTGGTCTAGATGAAGAGGACGAAGAGCAAGTGATGTTAGATCGGCTAAGATCCAACAGCTAAGGAAGTGCGCGTGCCAAGCACATGGGAGCAAAGGGGAAAGGCAGGTTGTGATAACGGGAGTTGGATCAACTTGATCCAACGGTTCAAATGGGAGGCGCTAAAGACAAATAAGGTTTATCAGGTCAACGGGCAGATGTGAGTGGGATTTGAGGTGGCCCAATAATGTGCAGCCATGTGGATAAATTTGTTAACCAAATGGTTGACCAGAAAATAAAAATAAAAGAAAATGAGGAATAAAATAGAGGGGTCAAATGAAAAAGTGGTCAACATTAAAGTTGTTGATCTCGATGAGATATCCAACTTTCATGAAGGACTCAAAATCAGAAGAGGTCATTTGTACAAAATAAATATTTTTTATGCAAGGATTAATTGCTAATAAATACCTTATATTTTTAAGTTTTATTATTTTTTTGTATTTTTGTTTAGGTTCCAATTAGAGATTAATGTATACACAGTATATACATGATCAATCTAATTTTTATGGATTTTTATATTAAGAAAAATATGAAACAAAATGTCAAGCATAAAATATGCACAATATATACATGATCAAAACTTCTTATTTTCTTTTTACTTTTGTGATTTTGTGATTTTTTAATTCTTTATGTCGAGTTAATAAATAATTCAAAAAATATAAATGAAAAAATAGGTCAAAATACTTAGTTTTTGTACGTAAAATAATAAGGTAAGTTGGCTAAATATTAAGTTTATTTATACACATACTTTAACCCTAATTTCTTGCACAATCAGTAAGGTTGATTAATCAATTTGAGGAGATTTCTTTAGTGAAATAATAGAAGGATTTTGCTAAGATCTTTGTATGAAGTAGATTAATCATGGATCCTTCATCCCCTGTACTTAGATCCGTGTCCGTCCATGAACAATTGATTAATGAGTCGGAAGGTTATATCCCTGATTATGCATGTGTGATACAAGACTTGAAACCAATCCACGAGTCATGTGACTTCTTAAATCTAAGTCTAATCAAGTCTCATATAAAAGGAACTCGATATTTCCAATTGTCAGACTCTCCATGGATATATATATACGTGTAGCATGTATGACTTTAGTGTATTGATTTCATTTTCCTGCGTAGATGTTTGCTTTGCCCCAAGCTCTAGTCCAAGAGGCTCTCCTAAGGTCCCAATCTTCGACTATGGTCCAATGATCGAGTTTCCCATTAAATTGCCATCTCTTTGGTTGTCAGACTTGAATGTGTGATGGTGAACATGCCAAGTATGGAAGAAGTAGGATTGTATCATTTCTTTTCTCCTCTCATTGGAACAACGATTGCTCGGGTGCCTTATTACACACATGTATTTTTGGTTGTGAATCATCATGTCCATCAAGAGGTTTTGGAGCCATCTACACTTGCTTTTTTGGGATGCACCAAGGTGTACCTTTTCTGAGTACCTAAGGTACCTTCTACACCCAGATCCATAGCCTTTACGATACAGGGCCATTTTTTTGTGCTCGCCAAACTCCTGTAGCCTAATAGCTTTAGTCCAAATGGACACTTTGAAAATGTAGGGAGCGCTTGCGAGTTCTTCATCTCTTTTGTGGAAATTTTCTTTGAAATTTTGATCTTTTTCTTTGATTTTTTGTAATGATAATTTTCTATCGATCTCTACTGTATGATTCATATTTTTAAGATTTTTAACACAAACTGAAACCTAGGTTAAGTCAAGATTAGTACGAGGACTTTGTCCTCCTACTAGCTTATGTGTTGACACTCATGTTTCATGAAGTGAATCTCAATCAAGTCCCATCCTGGAGAATCAAATTCGAACTCAAGCCTCTCACTAGTTCCTCAGGTGAAACATTGACTCATTACAAAGATTATGTCATCGTGCAAGTGTGTGCTGGTCATTTTCCTCTAAGCTCTTGGGATTCTAGATGCAATATAGCACTTATATCTTCTAACTAAAAATGAAAAGGAATTAGGTCAAAATGATTCGTTTTAGTACATGAATTAATAAAATACAAGTTGGCTAAATAATGGGATTTATTTATACGTAGATTTTCACCCTAGTTTCTTGCACAATTATTAAGGTTAATTATTCAAATTTAGGGGTTTCTTTAGTGAATTAATATGAGTATTTTTCTAAGATCTCTATATAGAATAGATGAATCATCGATTAAACATATGCCCTAGATAAGTGCCATGTATCCTAGCCCAGCTTGGACTGGCCCGCAAAAAGTAAAAATATATATGTTTAAATGTTAGATGCGACATATACTAATTTAAACCTCAAGCTTTTTATGATAGTAGTTTTATATTATATCTAATAGTTTACATTTCAAGTAATATGTAAACTACTTACATTGGTTATATAAAGTATAAATGGTTGTAAAAAACACGTTTTTATATTAAATAAATAACAACAACAAAGCCTTTTATCACATTCAGTAGGGCATGTTACATGAATTCTTTGCCTCCATTCAGATTTATCTTGGGCCATTCTCAAGCTTAGATCTAAATAACTAAGATCCCTCCAGATAGTCTATTCCAACACTTCTTGGGCCTTCCTCACCCTCTCTTAGCCAGTTCAACACCACAAAACTTGCATCTTCTAACTGATGCTTGCATCAGCCCACATCCTTTGGAAGTGGCAAAACCATCTTAAGCGATTTTCTCTCATCTTATCATATGTTGGTGTGATACCAACTTTCCTTATAATTGCATTATTCCAAATCTAATCTTCTTGTGTATGAACATACATCCACCTTAGCATTTTCATTTTTGCTACTTCCATTCTTTGCACATGCCTATGGTTCGCATGCCAACATTCAGATCCATATAGCATGGCATGTCTCACAACTGCTTTATAATACCTCCCTTTGATTTTCAAAGAAATTTCCTTATCATGTAGTAGAGGCTTCTCTCAAACTTTAGTCAATCCACATTTATTCTATGATTAACATCTTCATCAATTTCCCCATCGTGTTGCAAAATAGATCTCATGTGTCTAAAAGTATCTTTCTTCTGAATGTTAATATCCCCAATATTCACCTCGATTCGTTCATCACTGCTCCATCATATGTGCACATATAATCAGTCTTATCTTTGCTTATATGAAATCCTTTAGTCTCCGAGGCACACCTCCAAACCTTAATCTTTGCATTTACTCAATATTTGATCTCATTAATTAACGCAATGTCATCAACAAACGACATACCCCAAGTTGCCTCATCCTGAATGTGACTAATCAACTCATTCACGATCAAAGTAAAAATGAATGGACTTAAAGCTGAACCTTGGTGCAGACCAGCGCTGATGTCAAAGTAGTCAGTCTTCCCAAAGTGGATCCTTACATAAGATGATGCTCCATCTTACATATCCTTTTATAAGGTTGATGTATAGGACATGTACTTATATCTTCTTCAAAACTATTTTTATATAAAATAAAAAATCAAGAAAAAAGTGAAGTGGGACCATAGGTCAACTAGGTCCAACTTGGCCCATACATGGGTCAGGCTTGGGCATGAAGCATGGCTTATGGCCCGGCCCTGCCTTGGCTTTGGAGAGAGGGTTTTATAACCTTGACATGTACGCCTGGCCGGGCCCACATTTGGGTCGGGTCTAAGGCTAAACGGCCTAAGTGATCGATGTTTTCTAAGTGAAAATTTAGATGGTAGAAAATATTTTCTAATTAGATGATGCTAAATAAGCAACCGAAGCATCCTTGAATTAACACATATTTAGTATCTTAAGTGGTATAAAGAAGGAGCCAGCGATAGTAAAAGCGTGGAAGAAGAACTTATTGGACTTGTAAGCCATTGATAAACCATTAATGAAAAAGTTATTGTATTTTCATGCTCATCTAAAATGAATATTTGTGAATGTACTTAATGATAGGCCTCTTGTACAAATAGGATTATATACCGTGTCCATATTGAATATCATGTAGTTGGGAGAACACAACTAACATTAACATGCGATAGTTAATAGTGATCTCCAATCTGAGAAAGAGATGTCAATCTTTCTTTGAGATTGATTTCCGACTGACTTCTTAATGTAGGTCCTTTGCATAGGAATAATGATTCGGAGGTGTCAGAACAATCAAGTCAAAGAGATGAGTTGATGATGTCGAGATAAACTAAGACCTAAATCGTAACGGTCATAATCATGCATACATTCTTTGACTATATATATGTGTGTGTGTCTGAATATGCACATTAGATAAATCGTTAGGTTGAAGAACTAACCAAGGTTCATATACCGATGAGTTTGTGTGCATATGAGGACATATGAGAAGTATTATCTCTTAAAGGAATCATACATGTTCATACTTGATGAACCGAGATATAGAGCTCACTCATGAGATATTTTGGGGTCATAAAGAATTCCATGCATGGTCATCATATTTATGAAATGAGACATAAATTTGAGATATTAGTATATGCTTTTGGAAAGTATATGATTAATATTGTCACCCAATTATGGAATAAGAAATCTATTGATATGTTTTGAAGAAAACAATCAAACCAGGGTTTGATCTCTGATATATCAAAGGCTTCCAGTATGAAGGATGAAAGAGTAATAGGAATACTATAGGTTAAATCAATCTTAATAGATCATCAACCGTACACTTCCATTCCAAGTGAATGATGAAACCATGTGGATGTTAATAACTCCACTTCTTGGCCAAATGATATAAGAATGAATTGGATTAAGTCTCGTTTTATTTGACTCCACTATAATATTCCAATTCTAATTTTAATGTAAAAATGGTGAAAATGAGACTCTTGAGCTCATTTCTTAGCTCCAAAAGGTTTGGAATATGCTTAGAAATGGGATAGAAGATGAGTTCATCAGTGTATTCATTTATTGAGCTCATTGAGACTATACTGTATTTAGTCGAGCTCACATAGAGCATAAATTATTTTGGCTTAGCTCAAAGGCAGGAGTGTATTATATTTCGTCAAAAGTTGTATAAACCGTAAAATTGAATAGTTATCTAAATTTCAAATCACCATACATGGATAGCATAATCTCCTCGATATTATCGCTAAGTATCCATATTTGTATGTCACGAGTCCTAATTGGATTAAGACTTGTACTATGCGATGTCAAAATGGAGACAATAATTATTATCATAATTAAATTTTTAATATCAATAAGGATGCATAATAAACAAATATTTATATGAATGATGCATATAATTATTTCAAGGTATTTATGTGAATATGATTCACATTTTTATTTGTAAATTGAATTTTCATTTTTGTTTGGATTTATGAATAAGATTCATAAGTTATGAGGGTTCTCTAATAAATTAATAATTATGATAGTTAAATTATCATGAAGATATGAAGCAACAACTTCAACAACAAGTTGTTGCTTTATTTTATTGGTAATTAAAAGAGATAATTCAAGTTGTTTTTCTTAAGGATAAGAATTTAATCCTTTCCTTTCATCTACCATCCGAGGACATGGAGAGATAGAGAGAGGATGTCTACTATGAATAGTAAGACTCTTCATATACGTCCCCCGTGATATAAGGGAGGACATAGCCTCTCTCCAAGAGCATGCTTCATTACACAAAAGTTCTATTGCTGTGAGAGTTGAAGAAGAGAATAGTTTTGAGAGTTTGGAATTCTCTTGCACATATACTCTCTTCTCCATGAAGACTCTACACATCTACTACCAAGCCTCTCTTCTCTCTTCATAGGCGTACCCTTGTAGAAGAGAAGATTATCTTCTTCTCCATGCTTCTCACGCATGATGGAAGGATTAGTTTCGTGAGATGAATCAGGAGCTCGATCACATTCCTGTGTGGACGACTTCAAGAAGTCAACATCAAAATTCATGGGAAGTAAGGCGACTCATCATCACACCTACGAGAGAAGTGATTGCATATCGAACTTGATTCGGGAGGTTTCCTTTTTATAAATGTCACGACCTTGATTTTGAGTTGTCAAATCCTTCCTTTTATCAGATATGATTACTCAACAATAACTTTATCCAATATTAATAGCTAATATTCAGAAATAGACTGCAATAAAATTTCTACACAGAGAACATCTCACATTTTTCCATTCACAAATTAAAGCTTACATAGAAACACGTCCCATCATATTCTTTTATAAGTACATCAAGCTATAGGAAAATAACCCAAAAGAACTACATACTACCTTATATTTTAAACTACTATGGTGAAGGATGCGGGAAAAAAATCATCAAGCGCATCACGGAAGCGTGAGGATCGCATCGTATGTGATCGGACGCGACTAGTCGCACTAGTTGCTCGATGCAGCGGAAATTAAAATTTTCATGTGACGAAACCACATGATTCAAGAACGCTTCTCGGATCGTTTCGTCTAAACTACAAACAAGTAATGGGATTACCTCTTGAAGCGTGATTGCGATCAAGTCTCTAAACCAAGAGACCTCCTATCTCAAGTCCGATCCAACGGAGGAGACGCTTACGAGCGCGGGGATGAATCGCGTGCTCCTCGCAATCCATGTTGATGATCCAAGCGGTGGATCTCCTGATCTAGTCACACGATATCCAATATCTTCTTCACAAGCGAGACACACCAAAGGAGATGAAGATCCACGAGTAGATGATCCAACAGCATAACGACGATGCTGCGTCGATGATGACTCTTACAATGGCTCCATGGTGGACGACCATTATAAGAGAGAGGTTTGGCATGTAGAGGGGAGAGAGAGAGCATTCATTAATCATATTCCTGTATCGAAGAGCAAGGGGCGCCTCTTCTTATATAGGGTTTTGGGAGTCCATGGATCTCAATCCATGGACAACACACAATCAATGGTTGAGATTGATTTGTGTTTCTTTCAATTGCTATGATCTTGTTGTAAAAGCACAACAATAATTAATTTAATTTAATATATATATCGATAATTCAATATATTTAAATTCAAATCAAATCAATTAATTATCCTTGGAGATAATGAGGAGATAAACCATATCCCCTAAAAGGGGGATGGATACCAACATCTCATGAGATCTCATTATCTCATGAGACACATTATCTCATGATATCTTCAGGATTTATAGCAACAATTGTTGTAAATTATTTCACAAAAATAATTCATAATTATCTTATGAAATATTGAAATCATGCCATTGGAAAAATGTGAATCACATTCACATCCCAAAACAAAATGTAAATTATATTTTAATTAATCATCAATGTGAAACCAATTCACATCAATAATTAATCAGGAAATATAAATCACAAATAACTCTCTCTTATATATTATAAATCATATTTATAATATATATATGATTAATATGGATAATGCTATCTGTATTATTCATATTCATGATAATTAAATCGTATTTAATCATCTTGGATCTCTATTCTCATGTGCGAAAATAATATAAATCACATTCACATTATTCACATCTTTGATAATTAAATCACATTTAATAATCTTTGATAACTCTCCTTATAATATGAATCAAACTCATATTATCCATGATAATTAAATCACATTTAATTATCAAATTTCTCGATGATTGGATACATATATCAACAATGAAATTATCCATGAACTCTTTCAAGGATAATGCGCTTTCTCCGCAGATACTTGGAGATAAGGATAGGGTGATTGTATTGTTCCACGTATATTGACTTGGATATTGAGATCACATCTCAAATCCAGATCTTGAGCATCCCATAGATGCTTGATTAAATCAAGATCGCAAATCTAATCTTCTCATTGCATTTGAATCACATTCAAATCAATGTCCAACATTTGGACCAAGATCAGATTACTTCTCTACTGAGAGGAGTCACTAAAATCCAAACCCGTTTCATCACTCCCTAGAAATGGAAGCGTCATGGTTATACAATCGTTTATGATCACATCACCCTCAGGTATTCCCAATACCTGTACATCCTGCATACTGGAAGACCCAGAATAAACCCTAAGTATTAGATCAACTTTATATTGTCAACTTCAGGGTTTTTTAGTAAGTTTCTCATTTGATCATTGGGAGTTGGTATCGATCATATACTTTCCAAAAGCATATATCATACCTAGGTCTTGATCATATACTTTCCAAAAGTATAGATCAAACCTATAAATTCAGTCAAGCTTCCAAAGTGAGATGATCGTGCACGAAATTTGATTCTTCCCAATATCTCATGAGTGAGATCACGTCTTCCGGTTCAGTAAATGAACCTGTATGATCCCTTTGAGAGATCGTATTACTCATATGCCCTTATATGCACACCAACGTGCCGGTGTATAGACCTTGGTTAGGTCATCAACCTATTGGTCTGCCAAATGTACATACTCATATAATAACACATCTGTCTCCGGTCAGAGGATGTGTGCCTATATCATGACAGCATACGACATAGGACTTTGGTTATCTCAATCTCGTTAAGTCAACTCTTTGACCTAACTAATCTGACACCTTCAAATCTCTATTCCTATGTAGAGGACCTGCATCAAAAGGTCGGTCAGATAGCAGCCTATGTGAGAAAGGATTGCCATCTCCTACTAAGGCTAGAGATCACATCTTAACAATCATTTGACGGTGCTTGATGAGTCCTCAATCTAACTCTTTAGATATTCATCCAAGCACCAGCCTCTATGATTCAATAATTGAATCAACAGTTGTATGATCATCAAGATAGCCATGGTACATAACCCTGATTGTACTAAGGGACCTATCATGCAAATTAGTCACTCTTCATTTTAGATCAGGGAATGATATTTGTAATAACATTTATTGCATAGTGGATCGCAATGGGCTCGCATGTCCAACATATGGTTGGTTGATTGCTGGCTGACTAAGGTCCTTATGATTGCTCACCGATACCTGTTGGGTTTTTAGAAATCATAAGATAAAGATTGGTGAGAGTTAAGTAACAAAGAAGAGAAAAAAAACAAAAATGATAAGTTAGCAAAACTTATTAGTCTAGAAAAATTTCATTAATTCTCATTAAGCCATATTCCTCGTATTCCACATCGAGGATTAATCCAGGTGATTTACCTCACCTCTCATGAACTCTGAAGCTACAAACAGTTTGGGATTGGAAGTTATGTTGATCTAATGAGCTTACGTTGATGCATGTTACCTTAACCAATCCTCCAATACTACCATAACTCTTATTTTATTTAATTACTCAGGGTGGCGAACCCTCAGCCATAGAAAAAAACGAAACAAACCATCTTAAAAAACTTGGTATCTTAAAACCATGTGCTAATCTTTATCACATATACTAACGGCTTTAAATACATGTTATCGTGACTTAGCTGCTATTAAACCACCAGTGTCTCCACATGGGACAATCACATATTCAGTCAGTGAATCCGTCAAATGGCACCGAAGTACCATACGTTGTAAATAATTCTGTGCTCAACATATCCAGACAACCGTGCATCACCTAGGTTTGACCTGCCATTGGGATGCTCTTCGGACAAACATATAGGTTGCATGCCTAACCTATAATATTTACTCCAAGTCATCCTTACCATAAAAGAAGTATGAAAATTGTAACTAGATACACCTTAAGCCTTATCAATTTTCATCTAATATCGATATAGTAGTGTATATAAATCATAGTAGTTACAAGGATGGTTCATTACACCAACTATATTTTAGAAATTATTTTAAAAGTAAATGATGAAGCAAGCATGTGAATGTTCTTCATAATAAAGAACCTAATAAATAGTAATTGTATCCAACTTATCTTTAAAATCCAACAACAAGAGGCATGATATTTCGTTGATAGTGTTAACTTCTTGGTGGAGTCAATCTACCTTTATTCGTATTCAACTAGGGGCTTATTATCTGTTGAAATGATTCCATTTACGAGTCAAGAATGCGAATAATACATGAAGAACATGAATTTTTCCAAAATTTCAACAGAGTCTCCCCTTATATCGGGTGATATTCCAAGGAAAATTTAGACAGCGTCTCCCCTTATATCGAGAGAAACTCAAAAGAAAACATGAGTCTTCGAAGAAAGATTCGAAATGTGAATTAAAAAGATTTACTTACCTCCTTCTCGGAGACATCGAGGAGAGAAGCGTGCCATCTTTCCTCTCCTCTTCTTCCCGACAGTGCTTCACTAGTGTTTATTCCCTACCTCCCTCCCCTTCTCTCATCCTCTCGACCCTAGCCCTAGGGATTGTGGTGGATGGAATGGAGTTGTAGAGAATGAAGGGGTAGGGGTATTTATAGGCCTCTAGGGTACCTACATGTCATCCCAATCAACATCTAGTCAGCAGGATCGACAAATCATCATTCGTATGTTGCATAATACGATCCCTGTCCATCACCCTATCATCGTCAAATACATAGTCTATCCCCAACCGATGGTTTTGCCCAAGCTTATCATGAAGCCCATGCTTCCCTAAATAATGCTTCATTAATGCTAATCATGATTAATTATCAATGATTGTGATTAATTATATTAATTATTATCAACACCCATTGATCTACAATTATTATTTACTAAACATGACTAGTACCTTTAATCATCATTATTCTCCTTAATCATGATTAATTAGTGCTAATGGTTGTGATTAGGTCAATGACAGCTCAACCAACGCCAACCTCGTTTACTTCTGAGATTCTTAACAATTCGAAACAACCTACAATTATGATGAAATCAGTTCCGTAGGTATCGTCTCATTTGACCAGATCCAATATCCATATGCCATAGTAGGATCCCAAGAAGTTAATTGTTGGGATTTACAATAAACTCACGCTTCAAGAGGTAGCATTGATCTCTTTTCTATGTTCATTAAAATATAAGAAACCCTATTTGTTTCTTTACGATCGTGGTTTCACATAGTGAGTAGGGCAAGCAAACATAGATAGAGATACCACACTGACGAGAGGCCTTTCTCATAAAATTATTGCGATACAATTCCAAGTTAACACGACGAACTCCCGTTATTTTTCACAAATTGTTTGTTATTTTTTGCGTTTCCATTATGTGAAATATATAACTTCTTTCAGAACACCTGTAGAAGTTGTTTACGTTCAAGGAATAAGTATAGAACCTACCTCAATGTTTTTCATTTAAGTTTCTAAGTATAAGAAACCTTCTTTATATCTGAGGATACCCATTTCCTGAAATCACATGAAACTCAACGATCAAAGATGCTCTTAAATGATATAGAAGAAAAAGCTCACGAATAAGATGACAATCTTCAAGTTGAGGTAGAGCATGTTAAAACAACCTTAAATCTTTAACTTTAAAATATTTCTTGATATCTTAAGACGCGTGACAGCGTGTGCCAAATTTTCGTGTGTTTAGAACAACTTTCTCTAGCTAATGATGATGTTCTTATGTTTTAGTTCAAGTTAATCTAACATTCCATGAATTAATGCGTAAATATCAAGTGTTTTGTTCTTATAATTTCCTTTTGTATTCCGTATATGTTTAGAAAAATCCAACCATAAAGATGAAAAGATTTTATTTTTTTACTAAATGGTGAAATTCATTATTTTTGAGCATGTTTGTTATGTTATATTAGCATATGAAATTGTTGTTTTTTCATTATTTACTAGTCCAAATGCCGCAAAGAAGTAATCTGTCTTCAGACAGTACCACAAACTTCGGATCAAATAGACTAAACCACAGGTGTTAGTCAACTAACCACTCTCTAAATCGACTAATGAAATTTTTTATGTGACTAAGGAGTGATACAATCAGAAAGAAAGTTGGTGTTGCTCCGATCGAGGACAAGATGCGAGAAAACCGATTAAGATGGTTTGGACATTTGCAAAGAAGATCAACTGATGCACAGATTAGGAGATTCGAGTGTTGGGATGTTGAGCCGGCTAAGAGAAGGCGAGGACGGCCCAAGAAGTGTTGGAAAGAGACCATACGAAGGGATCTTAGTTTTGTGGATATAAGCTCGAGATTGGCCCAAGATAGATCTGAATGAAGGCGAAGAATCCATGTAGCCGACCCTACTAATTAATTGTGGGAAGAGGCTTTGTTGTTGACTAAGTAAGTGGTCATCAATAGCCTTATATTTTGGTAAAGCAAACTCTAGTACCCTTTACATGTGCATTATATTTTGATGACGATTTACTACTCATGCTCTATATTATCGAATCTAGTGTGTAAGCATACATAAATATTGTAGAAAGGCTATTTGTTTGTTTTAGATGCATCTGTAGATATGCTTAATGATTCTCTCGCCCTTGTTAGCGTGCTTAACTTGTTTGTATGGGTGGATATTTGATTGATTTGGGTGGGTTTGGTTTATTCAGTTTGTGTTAAATTTGATTTGGGTTGCAAGAATGACACCCGTCATCTAGTCAAATTAGATTGGGTTGAGATGTTTGCGTGACCGGTTTGGGCCGACTGGGTTGGGTGAAAATCAAATTACCCATATCAAAAAACTTGTTAATTAAAGGTCAAGTAGTGATGGGGCAATTGATGTATTAAAAATATGTCAAAGCAAGCATATATTAAGCTCAATAGAGAAAAGGAAGGTTGGAGGAATATGTTCAACATGGATGAAGAAGGTTGGGATATGTTCATGTTGATATGGAGTTGTTCAGTTAAGATTATGGGATTTTCAAGAATAATTTATGTCACCGAAGTTGGTAAGGATTGAAGCATAGTTGTGTGATAATAAGACATGCACTTAGAAGGTTGGAGGAATATGTTCAACATAGATGAAGAATGTTGGGATATATTCATGTTAATATGAAAAATTTCAGTTAAAATTATGGGGTTTTTAAGAATAAATGATGACATCTGAAGTGGGTAAGGATTGGAGCATAGTTGTGTGGTAATAAAGCATGCTCTCAACTGTTTATAGCATGTAATGATCATATTATGGATGATAGAGAAAAAATGCATTGACTACAACACATAATAACAACTGAAATAATGTTTAGTAAGACAAGGTTATTAACAAGTTCATAACTTGGATTGGTGAATCCGAGTTGTACATTAAAATATGTAAGAGTTTAGAATTCTTAATATTATATATTAACTATATATATGCAGGGTTGGGTGTGATTAAACCTTTTGTCATCCAAAGAAATAGTTTGAGTTATTTGGGTGGGTTGGGTTGAAGACATTAGACCCACCAACCGATCCAATACCCATTGAAGGAATATGATTTGAAGGGTAGGATTTGTGATAAAGCAAGGAGAGGCAGACTGTTTGGGATTGCCGACACAAGTTGTGATAGGTGTGGTGAGCTTCTTGAGGACGCTGAACATATATTCTTTTCGTGTCCATTTTCGATGCAGGTGTGGAAGGAGGTGGGGGCACCATGGGCCTCTCTCAATGGTGAGTCTGAGTTCTGGAGGTTGATAAGGACAATTGGGGGCAACTCGACGGATAACTGCGATCTTCCGTTTGCGGCGTTATGGGCCATTTGAGGAGGAAGAAATGATTTAGTCTTTAACAACCAGAGATTTTATTCTGAAAATGTAATAGCCTTGTGCCTCTCACTTCACCGTCTATTGTTTGCAAGATAATGTATTTCTTTTGATCTGTTTTTAATATAACCAGTTTTGCGGTGGGTCCCACCTTGGGACTCCACCCTCTTTCTTCTCAAAAAAATGATTTAGGTCCAACCCGGCCCAAAACCCAGATGACCCAAATCATTTTGATCCATTTTCAACGATTTAGTTGGATTATATGGGTGGACCCATATATTGCCCGCCTCTACTTGTATGCATGTTAGGTGGCTTTAGTTAATTAAAGCACGCAAATGAAGTGTGTTGCGTATCGTGTTTAGCATATGCATGCATTTTTTGTGTTGGGATCATTCCCGTTAAGTGTGATAATGTAATAGTTATATAATTTTAAATGATGTGATCTTCTTCCTTGATAGTTGTATGAGATGGAATAATGAATGTTTACACATAGATTGTTATTTAGCCATGGCATCTATACCTACTTTAGTATGCTAAATGTGTGCACGCCTCATGCATAGATACTTGAATAACTGATGTTGCCTTATTTTATATACTCATGCAAGACTTATGTTGTTGCATGCAAGCACTACTTTTAGCTTTGATATGTTAGTGCTTGTCATGTTGTTTCGCTTGATATGCATGACTATTTCATGAGATGTTATTATTAGATGTTTAGATCAGATCATATTGAAATGGATATATGATAGCACTCGAGTGCTTACCCTCACATATATGCATATTATCCCTTATTTCTAATACTTCGGATATTGAGTAAAGCACCAGTACAAGAAATTGGACCTAAAACAACGAATAATTTGAATATTCGTTGCCCTATCTTCCGATATTAAAGATATAACAACGAATATTATTCGTTGCCAAATTATCCTTTGTACTTGTAATTAGCAACGAATATCATATTCGTTGTTAAATATCCATATAACGATGACTTTTCCGTTGAATTATTCGTTAAAATTCATACTAATCATTGCCAAATTTAGCAACGATTAGAAGAAAAGGGCAATGAATAATCGTTGTTGTATGATTCGTTGCGAGGAATATAACAACGAATATCATTATTAGTTGTGAATTTAAAGAAGTAAGCAACGAATAATATTCGTCGTTATGTATTTAACTACGAAAGATATGACAACGAATATTATATTCACTACAACAAAATTGAACTATAGTGACATTTTTTTTCCAAAATCCGTCACTAAATTAGCCGTTGTTAAATATATAATGAGGATACTATTCGTTGCGGAATGAGTTTTCATATTCGAAATTAGCAATGAATATCATATATGTCGTTATATCATTAGCACCTCTCCACATAGCGACGATTATCCGTTGTTTTTTTAATTTCTAATTAATCATAGTTAAATTTTGAATTAAAAAATAATGAAGATTAGTTGATATTTTAAAAAATAGCAACGGATAAGCGTTGATATGTGGATCGTTGCTAATGATATAATGATATATATGATATTCGTCGCTAATTTCGAGTACGAAAAATCATTTTGCCACGAATATAATCGTCACTATATATTTAACAACGGTTAGTTTAGTGACAGATTTTTAAAAAACCGCCACTGTAACTCAATTTTGTTTTATTGATTATTCGTTGCCTCGCGTTACTTTTCTTGTAGTGCACGATTCTTGTTTAGTATTGTGATAAGTATCTTCCCATGTTTGCTGTTTTCTTTAGGAATGCCTAAGGTTTGTAATGATGCTACTATTGGTAGAAAGAGTGCTGAAAATGTGACGAATGTGACTTCAATCAAATATAAAGATAATAATCTAAGTAACTTCATAAACTCCAAGGATCTTGGTTTAATGTGTAGTTAGCATATTTCAAGTGCCACGTGAATGGGCTACTTGTAAGAGTCCCTTGCCAAATTTTTACTAAAAAATATTTTTTTAACATCTTAAGATGCTTAGGGATGCATGGAAACCCTTCCATATGTTTATATTAACTTGAGCTAGCCAACAATGTTGTTCCTTTGATGTAATTCAAGTTATATGAAAATCCATTACTAAATGAGTGTATACCAAGTACCTTTATTTATACAGTTCATAATGGATTCTATTCATCTTTTGCCAAAGTTAAGTATACGGATGAAAAGTTCGTTTTTTTCTCGTTTATAACCTTTGGAGCATCTTAAATGGATGATTAACACGCGAAATCATCCATTTTCATTATTTATTGTCCAAATGCTACATGATCCAACAAAATTGAGCTATAGTAACGATTTTTTCAAAATCCGTCATTAAATTAGCCGTTGTTAAATATATAACAACGATGTTATTCGCTGCGAAATGAGTTTCTGTACTCAAAATTAGCAACGAATATCATATATGTCGTTATATCATTAGCAACGATCCACATAACGAAGCTTTTCCGTTGCTATTTTTCAAAATACCAAACATAAAGACACTTATCCATTGCTATTTTACAAACTTTTAATTAATCATCACTAAATTTTGAACTAAAAAATAGCGACGATTAGTTGATATTTTGAAAAATAGCAATGGATAAGCGGATCGTTGCTAATGATATAACGGCATATATGACATCTGTCACTAATTTCGAGTACAAAAACTCATTTCGCAACGAATAACATCGTTGTTACATATTTAACAACGGTTAATTTAGTGACGGATTTTGAAAAACCGTCACTATATCTCAACTATAACTCAATTTTTTTGTAGTACTAAGAGTGGAACTCAACTAATCCACATCTGATGCCGAAATAGACTATGTATTAGTTGTGTTTTGTTACTGATTTACTACCCATGCTCTATATTGTTGAACCTTTTGTACATGTACACATAAATATTGTAGAAATGCTTGTGCTTGTTGAGATGCTTGTGTGAACATGCTTAGTGATTCACATGCTCCTATTAGCAAATGTTTCATACTCCTATCATTCCTTTAAATACAAGAATGTAACAATTATATATATACACACATGTGAATGATGCACATTTTATCCTTGATAGATACATGAGATTGAATGTTGAATGTTTGCATATAAGTCGATGTTTACCAATAGCTTATAAACACATTTTAGCATGCGAAATGTTCCTAGCCATCACATATAGATCTCTGAATAAACTAAAATTAACTTAAAAATCGAAAAACAAAATCACACAAGAACTTTTGTTGTTGCCTATCAATGAGCATGATTATCCAGTGTTTTAGGTTCTGCGGGTGGAGCATTGGACTTGATCCAGCTCAACCCGAGAAAGTCCAACCCGAGCCCGTCAATTTTCCATGGACCTTGGGTCGGGTCGAGCCTGCTTTTTTTAGCAAACCGAGGACCCGAGCCTGACCCAAGGCCAGCGTGATCATATTCGGGTTCAGGTCGGGCTCAACCCACATCCATTTGATTCCATGAAGTTGCATTTTGATTTCAATTTATTGTTATGGATATAATTCATCCATAACACATGAATATCGGATGTATTGTAATGATATAATATTACTATTCATGGATGAAGAAAATATTGGGTATATTGTGACTATAAATCGATTCCCCTAATTTGGTTCTAACATGATATTTTGAAATATGAGGGTTCCGGCCCGGTTCATTTGTACTTCGGGTTCGGTCTCGGCCCAACCCGATCATAATATTTTTGAAATATAAGGACCCAGGGCCGACCCATTTATACATCGGGTTTAGGTCGAGCCCGGACTTTTGCAGGTCGGGTCAGGGTCGGATCTAGGCCGGCCCGACCCAGTGCTCCACCCTATTTATATATGACTATACAATGATATTTCATTACTATTATATACTTAGTTTATGTGATGTTGATAACATATATGTATTGCATGTTGAAAACTCATTTTTTTCACCGATTTTAAGAAGTGTGTTTTAGTATGTATCATTGCAACTTGTGAGAACGATGTTTCAAACATTTTTTATATTTAGACTTTAGAAAAGATGTATAATGGTCAGTGTAAGAGTGCCGAACATTCCTACGAATGAATTTGGTTTGATCGGTTTCTAGTCGGATATTTTGGAGTTATTATTTTTTGTTATTTTTATGTTATTTTCAAGTTTGAAGTTTTCATGGAGTTTTTGGTGAAGGAGGGTTTAAAATATGGATAACTAGTGTATTAAGGACTCTATATTCTTATAGATTGTAACGGGTTTGATAATTTTTATGCGAATAATTTTGAGTTGATTTATAATTTGTTTTTAATTTCAAAACGAAGTAATAAATGTAGATTTAGAAACTAAATTGATAATCATGCTCATTGATAGACAACGGTATATATGATGCTATGTGAGTAGTAAGAGGGGTGGGAATAAAGCGAGTAAAGTGAGTATAATTTTATTTGAAGAAGCGATGAAGAAAAGGATCAAAACACACAAAATCGACACAAAATATCACTACACGAAAAATGAGTTGTGGCCACAGAAGGTGGATACGGAAACTTGTGACCACGATAATTCCGTGGCCACTAGTTTCTCGTAGACAATCCATGACCAAAGTCTTCATAAAAGTTCTGTGGCCACGACAAGTTATGTGGCCACTTGCAGTGCCTGCGACATATTCGTGGTTTGAAAACTCTCGCGACGAGACTTGTAGCTACGGCTACTGGCCACGACGTGTCATGGCGAAAGTCCAATTCCGAGGCTACAAACCCCACATCCGTGGACATAGTTTTGTAGCCTCAACTTGTTTTCCTTGTAGTGTCTCCATGATTATTGAAAAATAAAATAAAATCGTGATAATGATTAGTGAAAATCATCTCAAATCAACGCTAGGGTAACTAACTATATACCCTAGAAAAAAACAGAAATTCAATCATTAGAGTTTCCAAAAGTCTAGCTAGGTGGAGGGGTAAAAAAACAAAGCCTTACGTTATATTACAAAAGCAGCCCGCATTTGGACTAACATGCAATCAAGTAAAAGTTTTTGAGGTGTTGAGGATCTCTGAACCAATAAGGGATCTTGCTACAATTTTCCCCGCACTTCAGTTCTCTCACATGATCAGCTGGGGCGAAAGGATCTTCTTGCAACTTTGGATATCATCAAGGGTACCAATGCAAAATTTCATTCCAGCTACGTGGATTAGACCAATCTAAATGTATGTGGAAAATTTAGTCTCTCATTAGCATCATGATTATATACCAACTATATCATTATTTTGATGACAACAAACTCTTTTAAGTATAAATAACTCTCTACGATTTCAAACAAGTTCACTCTAAGGGTCCGTTCGGTAGGAGAATAAGCAGGAATAAGGATGGGGAATAAGGGGAATAAGGGTCTATTCTTCGTTCGGCTGGAGGATAAGAATAAGGAGAATAAGGTGAAATAAAGGTAGGTAAGGTGGGATAAAGATAGGAATAAGAGTGAAATAAGATGAAATAATGGGGAATAGTCGTACCACGGGGAAGCGTGTTGGGGGCTTATTATCTTATTCCATTCCTCCTTATACTCCAAACGAACACGCCCTAAAGGTGCGTTCGGTTCGGGAATAAGCATGAATAAGGATGAGGAATAAAGAGACTACGGGTCTATTCTTTGTTCGACTGGATGATAGTAATAAGGAGAATAAGGTGAAATAAAAGTAGGTAAGGTAGGATAAAGATATGAATAAGAGTGAAATAAGACGGAATAATGGAGAATAGTCGTACCACTGGAAACCGTGTCGGAAGGAGAATTGGTCCCTTATTTCAGGGCCGATTCTCCAACCAAACAGAGCCTAAGTATGAAGTACAAAAGCTGTGGACAAGCTGAAAGCTGTGGATAAAGTAAAGAAGAAGAAAGAATATTATTGTAATAGGTACATATAAAAAGTCTTAATATATGTATGTGCATGTGTATCATGCAAAAGAGTTAGTTATAGATGAAGGTCATATTTCATAATACCTAAAAATCTAGATTATGGATTTAACCATTAAGATAAAATAACAAATAAACCTGAATTTGAACGAAATTCGGAGGTTGTGCGGAGCATTGATATAAGATTCTTATATATAGATTGGATTTTGGAATCGAAATCGAAAAAAAGAAATAAAAAGTATTACAACACCTTTGTACAGCAGAGGATCTGAGTCTTCCTACTCCAAGTCATGAATCCACCATTACTATAGAGGATACCCGATTTGATTGGTGCTCATGAGATCCATGGATGTCATGCTCGATTTCCATGCTGATTTAAATGTTAATTGGGATACCATCTGGAATGTTTTGATTTAAATCTCTGAGAATATTGTTTGTGTAATATGAATTTCGTATACGTATATATAGAGGTCCAATTTACATAGAATCGAGAGGATATCTGTTATCTTGAGGAGGTGGAGGGATTTGGAGGGCTTGAGGCAGAAGAGGAGGGGGTCGGGGCGGAGGAGGTGGGTGGTAGTGTCTAAGGTGGTTGGAGGGGTCAAGGAGGACGAGTCCAGAGAAGGTAGGGGCGGAGAAGTTGAGGTTTTCCAGTTCGACCTCTCTTACCCCTATCTTGATTTGAGAAAATCATGATCTAGCTCAACTCATTAACGGCCAAACGAATGGAAGAGTAAAAGTGAAAACGGAGCAAGAAGTTAGTGATATAACTGATATTTTAAAAAAAATGGAGGGGATAATCATATTACAACATCTAAGAAGGGTATAAATGTAAAAAAGCCTTAAATATAAAACACACATAAATTGCATTCACTAGACATCGTGATTACACGTTGGATTACTAGCACTGAACTGAGACTTGAGTCGATTTTTAGTAGCTTCACCACCTCATTGTCTTCGACTTGGACTCAAATCAAGTAAAAAAAAGAATGCTACATACTCTTCACCGAATACATAATACACATTTTTTTAGAATTTTGATTGTTTGATTTCATCCTGATAATACAACGGACACATATTAAATTCGGGCAAAAGTGATTCATCGTATAGTTAGCGATGGATCCGCTTTATGGTGACGACACCTGACCAAAATGTGTGTCGGGTTGGACCAGCCCATGGGCTGGGTCGAATGGGCCGAGGTTAAAAAATCTTTGTCCAAAGCCCGCCATAGGCCGGCCCATGGCCTATTTCGTTCTTTTTCCATTGATTTTTTAATGGTACTTAATATATATAAATGATTTTATTAATACCATCTATACTTTATATATAACTAATATAAGTAGTCTACATGTTACTTGGCATGTAAACTATTAAATTTTACTTAAAACTAGTGTCACATATGAAAAACTTGATGTGTATCGTATTAATACATGTATTATTTAGCTTATATTTGTATATTATTATTTTTTTAGGTCAACCCATATCCAAATCTTCCAGCCCAAGTCCGACCTATAAACGGATTGGACTGGGACCCCAGCCTGTTGACCGGGTCTAACGACATGGATCAACTGGGAAGGGAGGTCGTCGGGCAGCAGTTCACGCTTGGAGAATGGAGGAAGTAGGGGAGAAGGAGGCATGGGACGACGACACGTACTGCCACCCCCTATTTTGCCAAGATCAAAAGATTGTAAAATGGAGAAAAAAGTAATTATGGACCTAATTTCAGAAAAGACAAACATAAAAAATGCTGGAAAAAAGTACTTTCTTTTTTGTGCAAGGATGATATATCAGAAGATATGATTTTTTTATTTCGATTTTTATTTTCATTTTTGTTGAATAAAGTATGTATATTTTATCTTTTATAAAATATGATTTTTTATTTTGTTTTATTTTATTGGTTGTGTGTGTATCAGATGGAAAACATACATGGTGACTTGTGTGTACGTATAAGGGATTATGTTTTTTATTCTTATTTATTTTGGATGTTTTTTGCACTTCTTATATTTTTGCGTGATACGATATAGTAACCTTAGATATATACTAAAATATGACCAAGTATAAAGGACTTATTTGTGCCTTGTATAAAATGTGCCGATTTAAAATTAAAATGATATTTAATATGATAAGGTCTAAAAACCTATGTTTACATATATAAATCATATTTTCCCCACATTTTTTAATAAATTACAATATTTATAGTGTTCAACTTTAAAAGTGAGTAGAGTTCGATTAGAGTGACCATGTTTGAAATATATGTTTTATAAGTTGCATCGTGATAATTAGAATTTGAAATTCCTTATTATTAGTGCACCTTGTGATTTTTAACTTATATCTGTACTCTAATTAGATTTTTTTGGATGAAAAGTGGACTCGTCTTACTTAAGTTTGTACGCGGCCAATGGATTATCAATAAGATTTCTTATTCATTTAAGGTTTTTATTTATAAGTGCACATGTACAATTGAGTCTATTTATCTGTTTTTTTCTTGGTTTTCTCTCTTTAGTATTTGTGACCTATAGAAAATAAAGAAGATTTTCTATTTATTTATGGATTTTACATACTAGTATATATGTACAATTGAGGGTCCTTTTTTATTTTTTCTAGGTTTTATTTCTTTAATATAGTATTTATGTTATTTACTTGCATTACCAAGATTTTAATGCGGGCGTTATTTGTACAAGAGACCAAATTTTGAGTACAAAGTAGACAACTCACCTACGTACACAAAAAAACTTTCTTCTAGAGTTGATATTTTTTTAAAAAATAACTTTCCATAACTAGAACTTAATATATATCTTAATGAAATTTAAGCTTCTTAGCTTGAGTAAATCATAGAAACCATGTATTCATGTATGTATGTGTGTGTATATGCAAATCCACCAGTTTGATCTAAAAAAGTGCTTTAATCGCCATAAATTGATTGATTCAAAAGTTTCATAACTAGTACATGAACTTTCTTTGCAATGACTAACATAGATTAACAATTCATTTTAACTTGAAAATCAAGTAACAAAAAGAATATTTCCATTACCTGATATGTTAGTCTTGATGTGAGGTCCAATCTACGTTTGTTCATATTTAGTTTGCAAGATGAAGAACTCATGAAATAATAAAACCGCATTTCTCAAGTAAACAACGCGAAGAAGACATGAAGAATGTGAAGAACGCATGAAGAATACGATGGACACGAAGAGCGTGGATTCTTTAAAAAGTTTGACAGTGTTTCCACACATTAGAAGTGATATTTTAATGGAAATTCATAGTTTCCCCTTATATGGAGTGATTTGATGATATAAAACTCGATAAAGTATTAACATATAAAGGAAATAATGATTTGAAAAAAAGTATACATGAAAAAGGCTTGATTATATAATATTACGATTGAGAATCTATCCAAATAATGCGTCCTTAGTAAAATCGTGTCTAGGACTCTCTAAAGAAGTGTTATGAGGAAGTAGATAATGTTATACGTACGTTCTTTGACATGAGCTATCCAAATTTTTAGCCTCCATACACACGAATGGGTTTAAGTAATTATGTCATAATAATAGATCTTGTATTAACAAAGGATTAAGAATTGAGATGCCTCACTTTATAAGGTGTGTGAATCGTGTGAATGGACAACTGTTAATGAGAAAAATAATCACTCACCCATACATGGATTATCATGTTTCCACATAATATGTTAGCACTAGCACACCAATATTAGCATATGACGAGGAAGCATGTACCTCACGTCATTGATGTGTGAATTATGTGGTGAAACACATGTTTGCCAATGACCTAGCCGTCCTCACCCAGGTAGGGCTTTATACATATTTCTTCATCGCGCACTAATACTAATATATTAACAAATGAAACTTCAATTGAAGTCAAATCTCAATCTATACTAACTTACCTCATACCAAAGCATGTTAAGGGTGACTCAAACCTTTCTCCTCCTCCTCTTCTTTCTAGCAGCGTTTCTCTTGTACCTGTCTCCCATACTCTCGATCTCCTGTAAGTGAGAGAATATGAAATGAATGGATAGAAATGAAGAGATAAGGGTACTTATAGGCCCTGACCTAGTTTACATGGAAGTCTACTTATCCCCAAGTCATGAAAACATGCTAATCGTAAGGAACTTGCTGCAATGTATGATGACATAACATCCCAATCATTAACCATGCCATCTTGAACATAATATGCTACACTGTCCATGATTTTGCTCACGACACTTCATTAGTACTACTTGTGACTAATTAGTGTTAATTGATATTGAATTATACTTAATTGTGATTAGCATACATAATCACGATTAGATTATCTAATAACTATTAGCACATTCTTAATTACCACTAGAATTCTAATCACGATCAATTAAATCTAATGACATAGGTTAAGGATAACGACTTTTTTCGCAGAGGCTAACTTTCTCACTTCAATTTTTTTTAACATTTCGTAAGCACCTATGACCGCCATAAAACAAGTCCCAACGAGTCCTTTGGATTCATATCCTCAAATCGAATCGATTGAGAATATGTAAAGATGGAACCTGAATAACTTGAATTTTAAAACTTACATCCAACGACAATCGATGTGATTTTTTCGTCATAGTGGGCTATCATTACAGCAAAATTGAGCTATAGTGACACTTTTTCAAAATCCGTCACTAAATTACTTGTTGCTAAATACATAATGATGATATTATTCATTGCGAAATGAGTTTCGTACTCGAAATTAGCAACAAGTATCATATATGTCGTAATATCATTAGTAACGGTCCATAAAACGATGTTTATCTGTTGCTATTTTTCAAAATATCGACTAATCGTCGCTAATTTTTTAGTTCAAAATTTAGCGACGATTAATTAGAAGTTTGAAAAATGGCAACGGATAAGCGTAGATTTGTGGGCTACTTTTGAATATGAAAAATCATTTCACAACGAATAATATCGCCGTTATATATTTAACGGCGGTTAATTTAGTGACGAATTTTGAAAAAACCGTCACTATTCATGCACATGCCTTAAACGGAGGACCCGTTTGTAAATTACCCATGATTAAATACCACCTCTTCAACTTTTATATGTCCGTTTCTCTCATCCCCTCCCTCCTTTCCCCTACCACCCCCGCCTCTCAAGAACAAACCACATATCAACTGCGAGCTCGAGCGTCTCTCCCATTTCCCATCTACCATTCCCCTCCCACCCTTCAAACCTTCGCCCAAATCGGCGGCGCCATTCGACCTCGAATCCTCCGTAAGCTCTTCCCATCTCCAACCATTCTTAAATTCGATTCTCCCTTTTCCGTCTCCATTCCGTCGAATTGCCAAAGAAATGTCATGGAATGTGTTTGATTTGCTCAGCGGATTGCTATTTTAGTTTTTTTCTCTGCAAAAATCACAGAGCTGAGATCATTTGCATATGCTCTCTTCGATCGATGTGCTTGCGCATTTGCATGCCGTTCTTGTTTCGTCTGTTATGCGATCATGGCACGGGCTTCGGATTCCATGTTTTTTTTATCACAGATAGTGTTACTTGTGACCTCTTCTTCGAATCTCGAGAAGAAGCTGCTGCAATTTTTGTTTGATAATATTGGCTTAGAAAGATTCTAAGAAAGTTAGAGTTTTACACTATATTTTGTTCTGTTTGGTGTTTTACTGTGTGAATTTCCTGTGAAAAGAACTTCTAGAATTGCTCCCCATGCTCATGTTTCCTTTAATCACAGGTGGTACGTGGGGTTTCTTTAGCTGGAGCCATTTTTCTGTAGTGCATGACAGAAAATAGTAGTGGTATTGGATTTGGCCAGGAAACATGGCTACTGATCTGGATCTAGCTTACAGCAGATGGATTCGTGAGGAATCATCTGAATCTGGGCTTCCTCCAGAGGTACTTCTGCTTTCTTGGTTGCCCTCGAACTTTTGGAATACCACCATTATTGTGACTAGACATTTGTGGTTTGCGGAGTCAATTTCTACGTTATTTTATTGTATTAATTTTTGTGTCTATGCTTTGCTACTTTCTCAATTCTTAACCGGGGACTTGGATTGTAATTGCAGTGTCTGTTTCTCGTTGACTATTATCTCGGTGTTGCGACATGGGGAGATGATAAATTACGAGTTGAGCTAGTTATTTTGGGCCTTTTAGATTCTGTTCAGCTATTTTGTTGACACATCCAGTTTCGAGTCCGTTTAGAGTTATTTTATTTAAAATTTGTAGTAATTCTGCAACTCTTCGGAAGTTACAATTTATTCTATGGTCTCCTTTTAAAACTTAAAAGTCACGATCCTTTATACTTATTATTCAACTAGAAATCAAGACTAGTTTCTCTGCACGCTTATCTTCTTGATTTATAATGTTGCAAATCATGGAAAGCGGAACATGCACTAACACAATCAACTTAGCAAGCTCGAAGGCACATAGATTTACAAGGTTCACCCCTAATTGGGCTACATCCTTGACGGCATCGGTGGATCTCTCTTAATATGGTGGAAGAAAACTGGAGTATAGAGGGGATGATTCAAAACACTAACCCTATGGGGGTTTATATAGTGCCCCATACAGACAACTCTTCATAACTATACAGATTCTCAAACCTCTCTAAACAAGTAGATTTTCTAAAGCTCCGTAAACAGGAAGATCTTCAAATCTCCCACAATGGAAAGAACAATCGGGTTAGGAAATAATCATACTCAATATGGATCTCCAATCAGTTATGATATGGATGAATCCTAGATTTAAGATTCAAATCATGTCAACAATCTCCACCTTGATTTGAATCCTCGGATAACAGAACTGCTCCAAAGCTGGACAATAGGACTCAAGGCATTATCAAAGATCTCCACCTTGAAATTGAATCATCAAATAACAGAATGACCATTACTTCAAATCTTTTATTTATAAAAAAACCACTGCTTCAAATCCAGATAGTAGATTCTAAGGTATTATCAACAATCTCCATGTTGAATTGATTTCTCAGATCAACCACACTTGTTAGAATCCATCATTGCCTTCCCCTTCAAGGGGCTGCTTGACTGTCGGCTAAAGGTCGAACCCGTTCCTGCTGGTGAACTCCTCGATCTTCATTTTGTGCGACATCATCTACTTGACGATCCTGATGAAACCTGATGTTATGGTACCTATTTGTTGCGAATCCCAGAAGTGGAACACACAAACACGATCAACCAAGCAAGCATGAAGACACACAGATTTACAAGGTTCATCAGTAACTGGCTACATCCTTTGCATCGGATGTAAACCTCTTTTAATATGGTGGAACAACTGAAGTATAAAAGGGATGTTCAAAACACTAACACTATGGGGTTTATGTAGTACCCCATATAGACGAACTCCATAAATAGTCAGGTTCTTAAATCTCTCTAAAGAGACATATTTCCTAAATCTCCTTATATAGGAAGATCTCCATATCTCCCTCAATGGGAACAATGGACGGTTTAGGAAATAATTAGAATCGGAATGGATCCTCCAATCAATTATGATCTGGATGGATCCCAAATTTAGGATTTAAACCATATCAACATATACTTTTGCTTGTCTCTTTCTCCTAAAACATACCATATCCACTTAGTTATGATGCATGCACCTTTGAACGAGATGGGCACATGATATGCGTAGCTTGGGATGAGCGAGCTGAGGATGAATTGTGAGAGGTAACAGGGAAAGGCGAGGGAGAGCGAAAGACTCGCTCTCTTTGGCGAGCTCGTGAGAGAGTATACACATAGGGTTGATCATCCAACAACAAGGGGAAGGAATGGAGGGCCACAACAAACGAGGAGAGGGAGAAGTGAAGGGCCACCAAAAACAAGAAGGTAAGGGAGGAAGATGGGTTGCAGTTGGTCAACCATCATAAGCGAGGACCTTGAAATTTCGAGTGTAGCGCTCATGGCCATATGGATTTCCTTTGCTCGCAACCTCTATGCTGTCTTTATTACAGTATTGAAGGTCATCGTCAGCTCGAGTGTACAACATTTCATCCTCGTCATATTGAGAAGAATGATTCATCTTGCTATGTCTGGAAGCCCGATCTCCTTTTCAAAAAGTTTTCAGAAAGACTTCTTTCGCAGAGGTCGTCAGAGGCAACTCACATTTGCGTAAATCAAGTAGCGATGTCCTACTAATTGGAGTCCTCATTGAAAAGGACCGGGGGCATTGTCATCTAAACATAGAGATTCTTCATTTTCTTGGAGGGTGATTCATAAGATATGCGGTTCTGCTGGACAATGATGAGGTTTGTGCTCGAGGTTTATCCCATGAGGAGGCAAGGTTAGTATTTAATATTCAGAGGAAGGAGTGGGGATGGGTTAGATGGAGACTCTCGCATTTTACTGATGGGGAGGATATCTTAATGAAAGAGAGAGTTCTTTGGGTACACGTGTCATGTTTCTCTCAAGGACGGTGGGCGCATTGAAACCCGCCCTCCAAGAGTTCATAGTTGTTATGGAGGTACTGTTTGATGGTCATATCTCGGTCTTCAATTCCTCTTTCGCTTTGGTAGTAGTGGTCAGAAATTACATTGTGCCCACCACTGCGGTTTGCTCTGCGGCTGTTGGTCGTGCAAAGTTTAAGCTCTTAACGGAGGTGGTTTCCCCTTCCCCACTGCTCAAGAACAATATTGATGAGGTCTCAAGCTCACATTCCAAGCTGGTGATCGAGCCCACACCAGAGATCATGTTCAAGCTGAAGATCGAGCCCATGCTTATGGTCGGTGGATTTTTTTGAAACAAGGACAGATCAGAATCCGAGGTGATAAATATGATGTTTCAAATTTCAAATTTGAATTCAAGCGAACTTTACCTCGGGGAAACCGTAGGAATAAAGTCTCCATCAGCAACCATTCTTGGAATCTTTCCCTTTACTACTCTCGTGCCTCTACTTTTGGGTGTTAGGGTTTCTTAAGAATTTTTTGATGAGAGGGATGCCCGATTTTTCGGTTTCATGGGCAAAGAATAAACCATCACGTTTTTGTGATGGATTCAAAACCATCTCGAACCACTGCTTGGCCCTTATTTTGGGTTGGTCCCACTTGCCTTCTTCGGATATTTGTTTACCCGACCTTATAATCTTTTTTGATCATTGTTCTGCTGGAAACGGGGGATCCTCTTTTCTAGGTCGCCCCCTGCCTAGAAACTTCTATTTTAAAATATATGATCTCTAATGAGACTTCCGATTTGGTTTTGGAGATGGATGCAGGTCTTCCCCCCACCTGGGTGGCTTCAGAGGTGGTGGCGGATGTCTTTTCTCCCTTGAGTGGTGTTGTCTAACACTCTATGGTGCCAGTCCTAGCGGCATCGACTGCCTTTAATTCCATCTCCCCAAGCACTTCCAGCTATGAGCGGTTGAATGGTACGAGGGTTACACGCTACAGGTCTTGGAGGAGGTGTTGTTATCTAAAACCTTCGTCGTCTGGCGCTATGAGAAAGACCTCTTTCCCTGATCAACTGGAATCGTGGAGTGTCATGGAGGAAAAATTGGTCATAGCTGACTTTGTAGGGGTAGTGCCTGCCACGTGATAAAAAATGGTCACTCAATGAAGGTTCTGACCTTGAACGTGAGGAGTCTGGGTGACTTGGAGAAACAAAGATCTATAGGATCTTTGTTGCAATCTTGGTGTTGTGGCACCGTTCTACTTTAAAAAAAATCTTCATGGTTGGTCTATTGCGCTTTGGAACTCATTGGTTGCCCATCATATCTCGTCATTCAACACCTTGGATGCCATTGGCTCCGTGGGGGATTATTATTGCATGGAAGGATTCTACCTTCTCCCTCCTTTTTGAAGTTAGGGGGGGATATGTGCAAACGACACATCTACATGTTGGAGTACTTGGTTGTATGCGTCATGAGTTGTAGCAGGTAAATGGAGAAGATTTATTTACCCCATCCAGTGTTTAGTCCCACATTGTCCAGCAGTGGGACTTGGAGGCACTTGAGAGGCTATATAAGGATCCCCAGACCTCCTGTAACCATTGAGAAAAAGCAATGAAGTATATGCCCCTTTGAGGGCTTCTCCCGTGGTTTCATCCCGCTCCTCATGGAGTAGGGTTCCATGTTAAATCCTTGTGTTCTTCCATGTTTATTCTTCTTTATTCTCTGATTCCGCTTCCGCTTTCCATTTCTTAACATGGTATCAGAGCGGGTTCGTTTCTCGGGAATTTTTATGTTTATTATTTTTTCTGAGATTCGGTTGTTTCTGGAACATTTATATTTGAAGATCATTCATGTTCATATGATTCGAGATTAGAGCTTCTACATTGCTATTCTACTTTGAAGATCAGCGTCAAGAAAAATTTAGGGTTCCTGCGAAAAACCCTAAATCTCCAGATCTCACGGCGACGACAACCTCTAGCAGAAGGAGGTGATCGGAATGCTCTCAGGCGCTCCCAGCCCCAACCTCGCGTTCAGGAGCTCCTCCTTGCAATGCAGACAACAACCCATCGCGCAGGAGGCGATGTCCCGCCATAGCGGCGCTATTCCATGCCATGCATCGCGCGCGGCCCCTGTCGAAAGCACCGCCTCTTCGAACTCCTCAGTGGCTGCGTCTTTGTACCTTTAGTGACTGCATCACCTCTCTCCAGCAGATGTCCACGCGACATCTCAAGTGACGTTGCATCAAACTCGGCGGCCCAGGGAGCGGGCCCTTGCTCCTTCGAACCCTCCAGCAACTCCTCTCCCATGTGCTCTACAGGCAGCAGCGAAGCCTCACGGTTCCCATCGCATCTCCCCGCACCTCTCGAGGCAGCAGTGAACATCCTCGCGCACAAGGCGACGCGATCCTCCAATGCAAGCGACGCTCCTCCGCTCCAGCCTCCAATCGATGGCGGCACGAAGGCGACATCGATCAAGGGGTTTCCAAGAGAACCCTAAATAGGGTTATGGCCAAAATGGGCCGGCACGGTTAAAAAAAATGTGTTTCCCTTGTATGGGCCCATTGTAGGCCGAGATATCTGAAAAGGGGGGGGAGGCATACATAAAAAATAAAAAAAGAGCGGGGATAGGTCAGTAAATTTTTTTTGGTATGTATGTTATTAAAAAAAAGGAAAAGAAGAGAAAAAAGGAGAGAGAGATTAAAAAAAATTGAATTTTTGAAAAGGCGCGTACAAATTAAAAAGGCATACGTAAATTGCAAAAAAAAAGGAATGCAAAAGCCGAGGAAAAAATGGTTGAAACGGCTTAAAATTATTTACGGCTTATAAAAAACGATGAAAAGCCGTAAAGAATTTTTCGAGAATTATTCATGTTTTCCCCCATTATCTTGTCTTTCCTCCCAACTTTGTCGATGTTCATTTTCCGACAAGTATGGGAGAAAGGGGGAGTATGGTGTAGAGTCACATGTCTTATACCAGATTCAGAGATTCGTCAGACCATTCAGATTTTCAGACTCTACAGTTTTTCAAATGAAGATTTTTCATGCGCAATAGCAGACTCGACGTTCAGATTCCGAGTCCCAGTTTGATGCGCAGATTCAGACTCGACATTCATATCGGTCAGAGTCTAAATTCGAGGCACTCGATGTTGAGGCCAATTTTCGAATTCTCCATAGAGAGACTAAGTTTCAGCCACGTACATGTATGCAGTCATTTTCAGATGAGCACTTGTATGCCGTCATTGTCAGAGATCCCCATCCTTTCTTGTCCAGAGTTTTCATGTGAGCCATAGAGACTCCAGAGTAGAGGACCATTCCCTATGCCATGTGGGCAAGGGTTTTCATGTGGTATCATAGGTACACCAGAGCAGTACACCATTCTTTGAGCCAGATGTGAGAGACCCAGTTCTCCAACGAGGAGACTTATTCAGACTCCATTCTCTAGCGACCGTGGACTCCGACGAAGATTGCACAACCACGACTCCTTTTCAGAGATGGAGTAGTTGTCCACATTATTGTGGCGGGCCATAGTACTCCGACGAGGAGACTCATTTTCAGTTGCAGTGACTCTAACAGACGCAGTTCAGAGCACATGCTCTCCGACGAGGAGATTCAACAGACTCACACTCCTGCCCGTTCGTCCTCCTTACCTGCACGGCATGAGAAGCAACGTCCTCGACAGCAGCAATTGTGCGCGTTGGGTTGATATTGTCTGTAGTGTCATGTAGCGTGGGTTGAGTCTCTTTTTGTTTGTCCAAGCTGAGCATTACATGCTCCAGCTTGAGGGGGGAGTGTTGGAGTACTTGGTTGTATGCGTCATGAGTTGTTGCAGGGTAAATGGATCCTGGAGAAGATCCATTTACCCCGTCTAGTGTTTAGTCTCACATTGTCCGGTGGTGGGACTTGGAGGCACTTGGGAGGCTATATAAGGAGCCCCAGACCTGCTGTAACCATTGAGAAAAAGCAATGAAGTATATGCCCCTTTGAGGGCTTCTCCCATGGTTTCATCCCGCTCCTCAAAGAGTAGGGTTCCACTTAAATCCTTGTGTTCTTCCATGTTTATTCTTCTTTATTCTCTGATTCCGCTTACGCTTTCTATTTCTTAACACTACAGAGTCGCCTCAATGACTATTCTTTGGTATTGTCTTGCGTATATGGGTCAGTATTGCCAACCTTCAATTATGGAAATCATTCAAAATGTGGTCTTAAATATGTTATTGATGAAAGCCATGGATTACATGCTTGCAGTAAAGAAAGGACTCAAGGAAGCATGTACAACAAGGTGCCTGCCTCGCCTTCATAATCCCATAAGCCATGGTAGTAAAAATGAGAAACATATCCTCACCATGGCAACCGTCAATGTCATAAGCAATCTCCAAGATAAGAAGAAAGATAAGGGATCCCCACTCATCTGATGCAACTTGTTCAATCAAGAGTTGGAGCAAACAATGCTCGACAATATGTTTTTTTTTCAACCTTTTGCCAGCTATGCTACTCACAGAATTCGAGCTAGGACCGCTTAAACCTACCAAAATGGTTCTATTGTTTTACAAATAATTCAGTCATGATCATCATCGACATGATCCGTGTTGTAAAAGTCGCCCGACTGGCCCGATTAGTAGGTCCGACTAGTCTAGTCAGTATGGTGACTGATCGAGTATCGTATAAATATATACTTTACTTTGATTTAATAATTTTTGTATCAAAGTTGTCTTCCCTTGTGAACATTGAAAGTTTATTCCCTTAATCACTTTCAATGTAAGAGATATACTTACCATTATATATAAAGCAAGATTTGGGATCTCCTTTCTTATCTTTGTTTTTCAATAATATGAGAACTTGTAACTCGGATAAAAAGAAGCGGGAACACATTCCTCCTTGAAAGTCCAACTTGCATTCTCAATTTGGTCTTTAACATCCGGGTCCACCACCCCTAAGATGATATTGACCCATCGTTAATGTAGCCAACCGTCAACGGGATTAGAACCCGTTATGCGCAATCCAATATCGCCCCAACAATATGAGGACCTGATATTGAGGTCACTACACATACAACCTTACTCTTTCGAGAAGCAAAGAGTCTGATCCAGATGCGCTTGTATGCAGGAGCTGTCACTTAGGACATGCGTCTCTTACATACAATCTCTAGTGCCGGAACCCTTCACCTTGACGGCAGACCATGGATGTCACTTATGTTATCCTCCATATCATGTTCATATTCTAATTAATCATTATGAATCATATTCACATAATTAATTCGTTCAAGAGAAATACTACTCTATTCGTAATAGAGAGTTTAGTTTTAATTGGATATAATTGATTTAATCATATTAAATCAATTATCAATCCAATCAATCGTCCAATAAACAATTCTTAATTATCACTTGAAGGATGGCATAATCTCAAAATATGTATTATTAGAATTTTAATAATTAGAAAAATACATCATGATCACTTCTAGTATTATCCATTCCTTACCGGTTGTCATGGCCAGTACCGTGGGGCAGACTGCTCACGGAGCAACCTGCTACCCCAACGCACCCTGACTAGACACCATATATGCCTCAGGTTAGGATAATACGAGTTTGATCATTTTGTATTTGAGATGATAATCGGTCTTTCAACTAAATTTATACCATATAATATATATCAAAACCATTTTGATTAATATTATAAGAAGATTTGCTAAACAAATCTCCAATTCTATTCAAGCAACTTTGTTTGTTGGAATAGTTGTAACAAGATCAATTATCTTATCATATTGGTTGGATATGGTCATTCAAAAATAATTATCATTATAAAATATTTCAGAAATATTTAACAACTAATTATTCTAGGAGATTAACCGTTAATTTTCAATTTCCATGAATTATTTGAATGATAATCATAAGGTTCTTGACGAGGAAAGTAATTTTCAACATCGACCCTTACTAAAATTAATATATCTCAATCAATCTAAATCTAAATAATGAAAAATAAGTTTCCAAAGTTTGCTAATTTGATTTATAACAAAACCTTTATGCATTTCTAGGTGTTTAAAATCGTAATTTACTCTTTAGTTACGTCAAGATTCACCATCCCTGAAACAGTAGATACATGTTCACTAAAAAGAGCATAGCTTGAGCAAACAGATTCCAAATCATGCAAACTCAAGTCCCATGGTTTCGTTATTTATTGGGGAACTTTATCCAAGTGATGATTTTGTGTTTAAACAATTTTAATAGAGTGAAAACACACACAAAACGGGGTTGCGAGAATAAAATATGATAAAAGTTCGCACAACCAAAATTGCCCAAGTCATCTTAGATTTAACGATCACATCCTAAACCTCCGACCTATGGCTCTGATACCACTTGAAGGATATGGGAAATTCCTTAAGCGCATCACAAAAACATGGGAATCACATCGTCTGCGATCAGGAGTGACTAGTTACACTAGTTGCTCCGGGCAGCGGAATTTAAAAATATTTAATCCGATGAAATCACATGATCCAAGAACACTTCTCGGATCATTTCATCTAAACCACAAACAAGTATTAGGTTTACCTCTTGAAGCGTGGTTGCGATCGAGTCTCTAAACGAAAAGACCTCCTGTCTCAAGTCTGATCCGACAGAGGAGACGCTTGCGAGCGCACTAATGAAGTGCATGCTCCTCGTAATCCATGTTGATGATCCAAGCGACGAATCTCATGATATCATCACACGAGATCCGGCGTCTTCTTCACGAACGAGGCGTACCGAAGGAGACAGAGATCCATGAGAAAATAATCCGACAGCATAACGACGATGTTGCGACGATGGCGACTCTCTCTAGGGCTCCATGGTAGACGACCACAATAAGAGAGAGAGACGTGGTGTAAAGAGAGAGAGATGGAGAGAGTTTAATTCCTCTTGAAATTATATGTGTAGTCTAAAAGGTAAGGGCTACCCTTCCTTTTATACTAGTTAGATGCATATGGATCTCAATCCATGTGCCCTTTTAATCCAATGATTTAGATTAAGAGGTTATTAATCAATGACCATGATTTGTTGCTACAAATATGCAACAACAAATTTAATTAAAATAAATTAATTATATACCTTTATCAAGATGCAAATTAATTCATTTAATTTTAATTATAATAAATAGATAATAAGGGAAGTAACCACCACCCTAAAAGAGGGTGGTCGTCCCCCCTTTGACTTGGTCAAGGTGGACGACCACCTTGTTGGTGTTTTTGCCTTCCTTAATATATATTATAGAATAAAATGCAACAACTATTATTGTATTTATCTTCACAAAAATAATTCCAAATTAAATTTTTGAAAACATCAATCATGACATTGATAAATATGAATTATATTCATATATCCAACGTAACATGTAAATTAGACAATTAATTTTTCATTGTAAATCCAATTCACAATAACATATAATTTGTAATTCTTTTTACAATTAAATCTCTCCATCATATTCTAAATCGTATTTATAATATCCATGATTATTGTGGATAGTGATATCCACATTAATCATATCCTTGATAGTTAAATCATATTTAATCATCTTGGATCTCTATTCTCACGTGCTTAAATAATATGAGTCACATTCACATTATTCACATCTCTGATAATTAAATCATATTTACTTATCTTAGACAACTCTCCTTATATGGCCAAATAATATGAATCAAATTCATATTATTCATGATAAATAAATCACATTTAATTATCAATATTTCAATGATCAAATATATAATTCAACAGTGATTATTCTTGAATTCTTTCAAGAATAATGCGTTTCTCCGCGAATACTCGGAGATAAGGACAGGACGATTGTGTTGTTCCACGTATAGTGACTTGGATATTGAGATCACATCTCAAATCCAGATCTTGCGGACCTTCCATAGATGTTTGATTCAATCAAAGCTGTAAATCTAATCTTTTCATTGCATTTGAATCACATTCAAAACACTGTCCAACATTTGGACCAAGATCAGATTACTTCTCTATTGAGAGGAGTCACTAAAATCCAAACTCGTTTCATCACTCCTTAGGAATGGAAGCGTCATGTTATACAATCGTTTATGATCAAATCACTCTCAGGTATTCCTGATGCCCGTATTTCTTGCATACTGGAAGACTAAGAACCAACCCAAAGTTTTTGATCTATTTAGACTATCTCCTTTAGGGTTTTATCATTACGTTTCTCATTTGACTATTGGGAGTTGGTATCGATCATAGACTTTCCAAAAGCATATATCATGCCTAGGTGTTGATCATATACTTTCCAAAAACATATATCAAACCTTACAAATTCAGTCAAGCTTCTAAAGCAAGAGGACCGTGCACGGAATTTGATCCTTCCCAATATCTTATGAGTAAACTTATGTCTTCCGGTTCAACAACGAACATTTATGATCCCTTTGAGAGATCGTATACTCATATGCCCTTGCATGCACACCAGCACGTCGGTGTATAGACCTTAGTTAGATTGTCAACTTATTGTTTTGCCAAATGCTCATAATCAGACTTATAGTAACACATCTGTCTCTGGTCAGAGGATGCGTGCCTATATCATGGCAGTATGCGACATAGGTCTTTGGTTATCTTAATCTCATCTAGTCAATTCTTTGACTTAACTAATCTGACACCTCCGAATCTCTATTCTTATGTAGAGGACTTGCATCAAGACGTCGGTCAGATATCAACCTTTAGAAAATGGATTGTCATCTCCTTCCCAGGATGGAGATCCTCTCTTAATAATTACTTGACAGTGCTTGATGAGTCCTCACTCTAACTCTTTAGATATTCATCCAAGCACCGGCCTTTATAATTCAACGATTGAATCAACAACTGTGTGGTCATTAAGCTGACCATGGTATACAACCTTAATTGTACTAAGGGACCTATTATGCAAATTAGTTATTCTTCATTCATTTCAGAACAAGAAATGATATTTGCAATAACATTTATTGCATAATGGCTCGTCGTGGGCTCGCATGCCCAACATAGTTGTGGTGATGCAATCCTTGGTTGATGATAGCTTTGAGTGCTGAAGCTAAGTGAAATAAAGAAGGCCCTCCTTACAAGTGGTTGGTTGCCGATGATTTAAGGAGGAGATAATGATGTGTTGTGTCATAAAATGATGAATATTTAATATTTATAGGGTTTTGTCCAATTTGAATGCTCTGTCGGAGTCATGCCAATCATTCTCGACTTTTTAGAGAAGGATTTCCTCCGTTGTGCTTGATGTTGCTGCTTTCTTGAGATCGGTGGTGGGCGATGATTTCACTTTTAAGATATGTTTGAAAAAGGCTTTCTCCCTGGTCTTCGAATCAGAAAGTGACGGCTTTCTTGGATATAGCCGAGCTCCTCGATTTTGTGGATGGTCTCTTTGATAGTTTGATGGGACTGCACCATTTGGTGTAGGTGGACGGCTTTTTTTCTAGTTAAGAAGGCCTGCATGGCTCTATCTTCTACACTTGTTTTTGATGTCTTTAGATGTTTTTATGGAGAATGTTCTTGAGCATGTCAAGGCTCTTCTTCAATTTTGATCCTGGTAATCTTTTCTAGTGGTCATTTATATAAAATGTGGTGAACACCATTTTGGATGTCTGCCTTCTTTTTTTAAAAAAATAAATTTAATTGTATAATAAACATATACATTCATTTAGGTTGAGCTTCGATTGCGTTTAGACATTTATAAAATTGATGGTAAAACAAGAACCTTGTGAAACACCCATCCTAGTCTGCTTTTTATGCCAACTCGAAACCCTAATGACCACCTTCAAAATCTCGCACCATCCAGTTTTACCTCGATGCCATATGCACATTACCGACACCCTCCTCTCACAAGTCACAACAACAATGGCAATTAGAGTTGTTGCTGCCAACATGACAATATGAAGCAACATCAACAACCTAGCTTGCAACACTGTCCCTGGGCCAACGATGGCTCTCTAAGACGTTGTCGGCCACCACTTATGTTTAATTAACATTGTTGGTCATCTAATTTGCAGTCCCACATGCTGATTCATCTTTGCTAGTCTTCATCATTGTCTTTTGATTTTTAGGGGTCTGTTGACTCTCTAAATCATCTACTTACTTTCTTGGGCTTTTCTAGTAGGATGTGACGGTCTAGTGGCACTTGGATCTTTGTCTAAATCTTCCATATGTATGAATAGGCCTGATTTTTAAATCTGATTTTCCTAATTCACTGCTCTCTTTCCTCCTTCGATGACATATTCCAAGGATGACGAGGTTCCCAATCAGAGAACTAGTTCTTTCAATCAGGGGGAGAGGAAGACCCTTGGTTTGATCATCAAGAGTGAAGAAAACCATCGTCTCTGGTCCATGTGGTTCGTGAGCACCATGGAAGCTCATGGCAAGAAATACAGTCTGAAGGAACCATGGTCCAACGAGAAGATGCCAAAATATGTATCATGGAAGTATGGTTCATTGGGACCTTAACACCTAATGTTATTTTTACTACTAAACCCTGATATGGAGGCGTGGACCACCCTTTTAATTGATAAACAATGTGTATAATGGAGTGACATATTCTTAGTGGCATATATATATAACCTTTCGTTTTGAAAATTTGAAACTAAGCTATGGCCAACATGACCTTGAAGAGAGCAAACTATACCTAAGCGCGATTATGGCCAAAATGGACTTGAAGTGAGAAAATGTGTAAAGTATAAATAGAAGCATTCAACTTATGAAAGAACTATAGTTCTTGCATTGTGATTTGTTGAGCGAGTCATTGTATATTTGGGTTAAGGAATGTGGGATTTCCTTGCCTCTACTTTCTTTAAGGCAATGAATGAGACTAAGTACAGCTTCACCATGATTGTTAAGATAATTATATATGTTTCTATGTCTATTCTAAATTATTATCTTTTCTCAGGACTCAATATGTAATTAACCCAAGGGATTTTCTCCTATATAAGAGAGTCCTCAGAATAGTCTAATGCTATGGAAAATTCTTCTCCTAACATGATATACATAAAACAAAGGGGAATTCTAGGCCTTTGTATACCGATTATTCAATATTGAAGGCCTTATTCAAGAGACTCCATAGGTGTTCTCCTCAACGCTCCTACGATTCACAAAAGACTTTTAGGGAGATGCTCGTGGTTGGGGTATCTCATTCTGATTTGGTTCTAGATTGGTTGAGCGAGTCATTGTATATTTGGGTTAAGGAATGTGGGATTTCCTTGCCTCCACTTTCTTTAAGGCAATGAATGAGACTAAGTGCAGCTTCACCATGATTGTTAAGATAATTGTATATGTTTCTATGTCTATTCTAAGTTATTATCTTTTCTCAGGACTCAGTATGTAATTAACCCAAGGGTTTTTCTCCTATATAAGAGAGCCCTTGGTCTATTCTAATGCTATGGAAAATTCTTCTCCCAACGATGATATATATACATAAAACAAAGGTGAATTCTAGGCCTTTGTATACCGATTATTCAATATTGAAGGCCTTGTTCAAGAAACTCCATAGGTGTTCTCCTCAACGCTCCTATGATTCACAAAAGACTTTTAGGGAGATGCTCGTGGTTGGGGTATCTCATTCTGATTTGGTTCTAATCTATGCTTCTGCGAGAAATCAATTATTTACCAATGTTTATATTTTCTTATTAAGGAAGCCTACAATCAATATAGTAATATGACCATGCATGTTACTTAGATTCCTCCTATTGATATTGTCTCTACCATGACTTCATCAAATTGACAAGGCAACTCTTTTAGTACTAATGGTCATGGAGGAAAATGACATGAAGAAGGTTGGGGTGTTTATAGAGGATACATGTTGGCAGAAGCTTGCCTCACTTCTACGGGCATCTCCATGACCTGGTGACCAAGGCCTTCCTTTGGAATCACTTTGTCACTAAGGATCTTAGTGATTTGTCTTACATCTTGGATCTATAATTTACTAGAAAGCACAAACTTATCATATATCAACATAAATATGTTACTAAACTTTTGCTGCAGATTGAAATATTGTTCATCCAATTATTGTTCTTATTGATCCCATTGTTCAACTCTATGGTGCAACGTGCAAGCACAAAGACTGTTGAAGCAAAACAATATATACGGATTGCGGGGAAGCTACTTTATGTTACAGTCACCCACTCAAACACCTCTCTTATATTAAGGTGAGTAAGTCAGTTTATAGGCAAACAAGTTTACAGGGATGCAACCTTGTTGATCCTCAAGCACCGCAAAGCCACATTAGGACCTCATCTTCTTCAGGGAGAAATCTCCTGATGTCACGATTTATGTTGATCTTGATTATGGAGGTTCTCTTGTGGATAAAAAAAGTCCGCCACTGGTTTATGTGTTTATTGGTGATGAACTTATTACATGGTGAAGCAAAAAAGCAGCCAATTATTGCCAGATTTAGAGTACAGAGCTATGGCTCAGGTCACTTTTGAAATCGTGTGGATTAGGTTGGTTATAACCGATCTTTTTATGGATGTATCTCTCCCGATGTCTATGAGATGTGGCAATCAAGCAACATTTGTTTTTGTTGGGAGAAAAATTGTTCATACATTAGAATAGACCGAGGGCTCTCTTATATAGGAGAAAAGCCCTTGGGTTAATTACATGCTAAGTCCTGAGAAAAGATAATAACATAGAATAGACAGAGAAACATATATAATTATCTTAACACCCCTCCTCAAGCTGGAGCATATATATTTATCATGTTCAGCTTGGAACAACACTTCTGAAATGGACTTCGAGATAGAGCCTTGGTGAAGATGTCGGCTGTCTGATCCCCTGTTGGAACATGAGAGGTAGTTATGAGCCCTTTATGTATCATTCTCTGGTGTAGTAACAGTCCACCCCAATATGCTTCGTTCGCTCATGTAAAGCAGGATTATTAGCAATAAATAATGTAGCTTGATTATCACATAAGAGTCGCATTGGAAGAGGGACTTCAATAGCAAGATCAGTCAACACCGATCTAACCCACATCATCTCTGCACTTTCTTATGCCGTGGCCCTGTATTTAGATTTTGCACTCGATCTGGCTACCACAGTTTGCTTCTTGCTTTTCCATGAGACAAGTGAGTTTCCAACAAAAATTGCAAATCCCGATGTGGACTTCCCGTCTATGGGACAACCTGCATAGTCTGCGTCAGCGCATGCTGTCACCTCTAGGGATGTATCCCTACTGAATAATAGACTAGTACCAGGTGAATTCTTCAAATATCCCATGATCATGTGAATGGCATCCATTTGTACCTTTCTGGGCTGCTCCATAAACTGGCTAACTTTGCTCACTGCAAACATAATATCTGGCATGGTGATAGTAATATATAACATATTCCCAATCAGTTCTCTGTATCTCATACTATCTACTTCCTCAGTATCCTTGTCATATAATTTCATACTTGGGTCCATAGGCGTAGTGGCAAGCTTGCATCCGGTCATACCTGTCTCAGAAAGAAGATCCATCACAAACTTCCTCTGAGTCATCACTAGATCACACTGGTTTCTGGCAAATTCTAACCCCAGAAAGTATCGAAGAGTACCAAGGTCCTTAGTCACAAACTATTGACCTAAAAATTCCTTGGCTAGTCGAATGCCATGAGCATCATCACCTGTAACAATAATGTCGTCTACGTAAACAAGAATGGCAACCGTACCTTTCTCTGCCTTCTGAACAAACAATGAGTGGTATGTGGTAGACCTCACAAAGCCATGGTGTTCAATCAACTCTGATAGCTTTTGGTACCAAGCTCTCGGACTCTGCTTCAGCCCATAAATCGCCTTATGTAGCTTGCACACATTCTTAGACTCTCCCTCAGCAGCAAACCCAGGCGGTTGCTGCATGTAGACCTCCTCCTGAAGGTCGCCGTAGAGAAAGGCATTCTTGACATCCAGCTGATATAACGGCCAATCCTTTGAGACTGCTACAGAAAGTAGAATTCGCAGTGTCGAATGTCTCGCAACTGGAGAAAAAGTGTCCTGGTAATCCACCCCATAAGTGTGGGTAGAACTACGTGCCACAAGCCTTGCCTTGTGGGGATCTACGCTGCCATCTGCGTTGTGCTTGATGGAGAATATCCACTTACAACTGACAATCGATGCACCATTGGGAGCGGGAACAACACTCCATGTCTCTTGTGACCGTAACGCTGCCATTTCTTCTTCCACTGCCTGGCGCCACTGCTTGTCTTGCAAGTCCTATGTGTAAGTACGTGGGATAGTAACTGCGGAGAGTCCCACTACGAACCTCTTGTAGTCATCAGACATGTGATCCAAAGAAACATGTGCAGCAAATGGGTAGGTGGCACACTTGCGTTGAGGCTTCCTGAGGGCAATAAGAACATGTAGATCAGCATCCCCACTGTCTTGGTGGCCTAAGTCACCCTATGTGTCATGAAGAACTCCAGTACTATCAGTTGAAACAATATTATCATGACATACCTGTGGCGTGCTGGATGATGTGGACGGCCTATGAACAGAGGTGCCAATAAAAGACCTGCGAGTGTAAACCAAAGGTAGGAATCGTTGTCGAATAGCTGGAGGTGGAGGTGATGGCGGTGGTGGTGGTGTATGTTGTTGTGTACCATGGGAGTCAGTTGGTGGAAGCGACGGTGGAGGAACAACAACTTTCTCTCCAGTATTGCTTTTGGATAGCCTATCACTTGTGGGAGAGAAATACATAACGGATTCAAAGAAGGTGACATCAACACTCACATAGTATCTTTTGCCAACAAGATCAAAACATCTATACCCTTTTTGAGTACGAGAATATCCAACAAACACATATTTGACCGCTTTGGGTGAGAGCTTGTTACGACCAGGAATGAAATCATGGACAAATTCCACAGACCCAAAGACTCTGGGTGTGAGAGAAAATAGGTCCTTCTTGGGAAACACAATCAAGAAAGGAACCTTCTCTCCAAGAATAGTTGACAGCATACGATTAACCAAGAACAAGCGGTGAGAACAACATCCCCCCCAAAAAGAATGTGGGATACGACTCTGTATCAACAATGTGCACGTGACATCAAGAAGGTGGTGATGTTTTCGTTTGGCCACACCATTTTGTTGTGAAGTATACCTACATGAGGTTTGATGGATAAAGCCCATAGAACTTAAAAATTCAGATAAATGAAGAGTTGAAAAATCTAATGCATTATCCGTACGAATGAATTTGACATTTGCAGAGAAAATATTTTTGACTTCCAGAAGAAATTTTTTAATGATAGCACCTGCTTCAGACTTGTGTTTCAACCAGAACACCCAAGACAATCTAGAATATTCATCGACATCAACCATATAATAACGATGTCCTGATGATCAGGAATACGACTTGAACCCCAAATATCAAAATGAAATAACTCAAAAGATCGACTACTATGATGACTTGGATGACTCGGAAAGGAAGAGCGATGATGTTTCCCAGGCTGACAGGCTTCACAATCCAATGTAGTACGGGTTGATATCTGTAGTAGAACATGACACATCTTCTGTAGCGGAAGATGGCCAAAGCGAAGATGCAAGAGTAGTGGTGAAACGGGTCCAGAAGGAAGGGTAGCAAGTCCAATGCATGATGATAAGGCAAGCTTATACAAGCCTCTCTGCTCACGGCCATGTCCAATAACCTTGCCAATCAGTATGTCCTGAAACACAAAAGAAGATGGATCAAATATGGCACGACAATGGAGATCTTTTGTAAGTTGACTAATTGACAACAGATTCATATGAAAATCAGGTGCATATAAGACAATCTGAAGACTGAGAGAAGGCGCTAGAATTATCTCCTCCTGACCAACAATGGGCAAGCGAATCCCATTGGCAATAACAACAGATCTGCCAGGTGAAAGGGCTCTGTAGGTAATAAATTGCATCCTGTCACCACACATATGGTGGGATGCACCGGAGTCCATAATCCAATTTGTCAGGTCCGAACATGAACTACTGGTGAACGCATAGTGAGTACCTGAAGAGCTAGACGACGCTCTGGCGGACGTTGCAGCCTCTGTGGAACTTGGAGACGAAGATGATGGGGTGGTCATCATCTCACGAAGCCTGGATACAATGTCATCAAGGCGAGTGTCTCAGCGGAAGCCTCAATATGCTCAACAACTCGTGCTGAAGCTAGATACCCATGCTTATGAAAGCACGTCTCCTCAGAGTGACTTGGACGATGGCAATGAGTATACGTGTCACGATGTCTACCACCCCCTCGATCACGAGGTCCACGGCCTCGAAAGTGAGATGATCCGCCTCTGCCTCTAGTCGCAACCATAGCCGAAGGAGTAGTCGGTGCGATGCTCACTGAAGTAGTGATCCTGCTCAGGCGCTTATAGACCTCTTCCATTGGTGGAATAGTCTCTCCAGTCAGAAGTTGAGTACGAGCTGCATCATACTCAAGATCAAGGGAGGACAGAAAAACTCCAGTCATCGTGGCATTTCGATATACCTGTTGTTGCTCTGTGCTGGTGGTGATGGGCATGAAACGGTGTAATCTCTCAAACATGCCCAGCAGGTGAAAGAAATGAGCATGGAGCGGGCGACCATTCTGTTTGGTCGAGAAGATATCGAACTGCAATTGAAGTATCTTGCTTTCATTTTTCGACTGGCCATATGTATCTGCAAATATGTCCCACATGGCCTTCGTAGTTGGCTGATTCACAATATCATTGGCTATCTCTGTAGTCAGTGTCCCGGATAGCCATATACATACGTAAGCATCATCTTGTTTCCATGTTGCATTTGCCCCAGTCTTGTCCGCCATCTCGGAGTCTGTCAATATGTGCTTTTTATTGTGGCACTGCATGAGGATATAGAACTGCATGGACCAAAGCTCATAGTTGGTCCCATCCATCTTCACAATTGGGGCCTGTCCTTTGAAGGCACCCGAAGAGGAGAAAACGTCACCCTTGTTTTCTGACATGGTACGAAAGAGCCACGGAGCACGGTACGACTGAGGGATAAATAGAAATTTCTTTGTTTACAAATCCATAGAAGAGATAGGTTGCATGTGTAGACTCATACAACCATCCCGACCTCCTCTGCGAGCCTTCGGACCTTCTAGCAGGAGATCGGAGTCACCAAACGCAGCGTAACAGCAGGTGCAACAGCAGTTTCGACGCGTCTAAGGCCGTGTACGGACCCCTAGTCCGTTCGGCGACAGCCCCGATGGGCTGCGCCGCCTCTAGCGATGGTCCGATCACCTTAGTGCGGCACCGAAGACCTTAGCAGCGTGCGAGGTGCGAAGGGCTGGCACTCTGGAGCGCGTGAGGCAGGTGCTGGCGGGGCTGGGAGCTCCTCCGGTGGTGGCGGTGCTGGCTGTGGGCGGTGGGGGGGTGTAGGGTTAGGATTTTGGGTGGGATAAAGGAACCCCGGTCTAGGACCATTGCTCCAATACCATGTTGGGAGAAAAATTGATCATACATTAGAATAGACCGAGGGCTCTCTTATATAGGAGAAAAGCCCTTGGGTTAATTACATGCTAAGTCTTGAGAAAAGATAATAATATAGAATAGACAGAGAAACATATATAATTATCTTAACAGTTTTTATTAACAAATTTGCTATCCATAAGAGAACCAAATATGTATAAGTTGGCTTGAACTAGACCATGTATATTATACTGAAATATGTAATTACTTCTTATATCCCCACTATAGATTAGATCTGGGCAATGGGCCGGGTACCCAATGGGCTTGTGGGTACCCGACCCATTTAGACTGGGCTTGGGTATTACTTTAAAGCTTCAGCTCGAAAAAATCCGGGCCTAGCCCGACCCGCAACTAAATGGGCTTGGGCTTGGGTATTGTTTTCTTTTTTGAAAACCCGATTCGGCCCGATAGGCCCAAAAAACAATAATAACAAAATTCAAATTTCATATTATCATATACCTAAATCATAACGTATATGGTAGATTTTACTCATATGTCTAATAATGAAGAGATTTCTATATCAAGAAAACACTAATTGGATTTTTTGGTAGATTGGAAATGTAGCAACGTTTGCACTTTCTATTTTAAATTTATTTACTAATCCACTAATCCATCCACCATTATAGAGCTGATTGATTGTCAATTCTATATTTATTCCATAAGTGAGCAACGTTTGCATACTTATAATGATTTGACGGGCATATAAAATGGGCTTAATAAATAGATTGGATCTGTACTTGTCGTAGTATAACTTGTGGGCTAAATGGGCAGGCTTGGGCTTCTAAAATGAAGTTAAGCCCAATTTTAAGCGGGCTAAGCCCGACCCGATATTAAATGGGCTTGGATGGGCCTGGGCCTCAAATTCCATGGGCCAAATGGGCTTTTATACCTATGTAAATGGGTTGGCCCAGCCCGACCCGATGCCCACGCCTACTATAGATACAACAATTAACATCTTAACCAATCTACTTCATGGGGAAACTTTTGGGAGATGCAATTCTAATCTGAGCGTGGCGTATCTCTATGCTTTAGTTTAAGAAGTTTTGTTTTCTTTTTTAATTTGGGATATTTACACCTATAACCCTTACTAGTTCCATAATTACACCACATACCTTCAATAATTACGAATTACATGAAAAACCCCGAGTAGTTACTCCATCTCACATCTATAACTTTCCGTTAGTTTTTACCATTAACCCAACCATACAGTTGAGTTAATCTAACCTAGCCATTGATCCAATGGCTAAAATTAAATCAAAAGAGGAAAAAAAGAAGAATGACCCGTTGAAGGTGCTGAAGGGGGTGGGTTTCGGATTGCAGACGCCGGGGGGGGGGGGGCTTCCAGGTGGGGAGGGTAGGGGAGAGGGTCCGCGATTGCAGGCGCGACCAGGGGGGGGCGAGCTTGCAGGCAGTGGAGGGTCCGGGATTGGCGTGACCGGGGAAGGGGGAGGTGGGGTGGGTTTCGAGTTGCAGGCGCACGAGGGGGGGGGGGGGAGCTCGCAGGCAGTCGAGGGTCCGGATTGGCGCGATCGGCGGAGTGGGGAGGGGGGGGGTTTCGGGTTGCAGGGGTGGTGGGAGCTCACAGGCAGTGGAGAGCCCGAGATTGGCGCGAACGGGGAAGGGGGGTGGGTTTCGAGTTGCAGGCGTCGGGGGGGGGGGGGGGGGAGGGGGCGAGCACGCAGGCAGTGGAGGGTCTGGGATTGGGCGCGACCAGGGAAGGGGGGGTGGGTTTCGGGTTGCAGGCGTGGAGGGGGGGGAGCTCGCAGGCAGTGGAGGGTCCGGGATTGGCGTGACTGGGGAAGGGGGGGCTTGCAGGCGATGGAGGGCAGGGGGAGAGGGTCCGGGATTGCAGGCGCGACCAGAAAAGGGGGGGAGGGGGGGTTTTGGCTTGCGGGGTGATTGAGGCAGAGGGAGGGGGTGATTGCAGGCGCGACTGCGCCGGAGGGTGGTTGCGGGTACGCAGTGGAGGCAGGGGGAGGGGTCCGGGATTGCAGGCGTGGGGGCTTCGTCGGACGATTGCGCGGGGGAGCAGGGGGTACTTCGTCGAGAGCCTGCAGTGGGATCTGTGCAGGGAGCTTCGTCGGGAGCTTGTACGGGTTCTGGAGGATGTCGGCGGGAGAGGAAGGGAGGAGGAGTTCGTTGCCGAAGGACGAAGAAGAGGATGAAGTGGTCGGAGGAGGTGGGTGATGGACGATGAAGGAGAGGAGGAGTCGTCTGGTGGGGGGTTGCGAGAGGAAGGGGAAGGTGGTATCATTTGTAAATAATGGGAATATAAAGGGTATAAAATGTAAAATGCTTGACGGATGTCGTCATAGTTAACGGTAAATTGCATGGAAGATAACACAAGGTTACGTGTGTAAGAGAAGTAATCTTCAGAGTCATGGGTGTAAATATCTCTTTAATTTTTCATTCGCTTGTCTTGTAATGTTTTGAATGGTCCATCGTTGTATAAGAGATCCTAATATTGAATCATATAACAACTATAAATCATAAAAAACACTATCATTGCAACGACTATAAATAATCAAGATGGTGTTTAGGATGCAAGGAAATCAAAGAGAAAGGGATTCACTTAGATAGTTTTTAAGAACACTTAGTGGCAAATAACACCACCGACATGGTTCTCGTTGTCTTTACTAGCAAAAATAGGTCCAATTTCTCATTCGACTAGGTGGTTTCTTTTGAGCTTTTCTTTCTCATATTGTATACTGATAAAATTTTTATTCTTGTCTGGAAGGCTGAGCTCCATGTTCGCACACAAGTTGAGGTGGAGAGGGGCTTTTTAGGTCGAGGGAATCCCAAATTCGTAGAGAGGAGTATAAGGGGTTGTTTCACTCCCTAGGTCCCCTTTGGAAGCAGATTAGGACTAGGTGGTTGGATAAGATTAGTCTTTATATAATATATAAGACAAGGATATTTATACACCTTCACTATTTTGTCTTCTCGTGGGTAATTTCATCCTGACCCTATTTTTTCAATAAAATAGATGTTGAGGTTGAACTCTCTTTTGACATAAGGCACACTACTTAACCCATCAGACCAGTTACAAGGGTTCTCCACAACTTAATTAAATAAGGTGATTTCAAGTTAGGGTTTACAATTGGGTTGGGTTGATCTAATTAATCCATTAAAAGTCCAATTGGACTCCTAATGGACTCAATTGAGACATTTCTCTAATTCCAATTATTTTTTCAAAGTGAATCAATTTTTTATATCCTTCAATCTATCCTTAACTTATTATCTTATCTCCTTGCTGTTAATATCATGGTTTTTTTCCTTCAATCTAATTGAGATCCAAGTTTGGGTAATTTAAATTCACGATCGACTTCCTTTCATATTACCCTACCCTCAGGGGAAGTCGAATCCCATTGCCTCCTTGAAAGTGAGATGCCTTAAATCGTTGGACGGTAGAGGCATACCTACCCGGCCGCCATTTTTACATAATCGAATAATGAGAGATTCGTCAAGAGTCTCAGGTATCAGAAGTACACGGTAAATATCACCAAAACTTCTAGTAAAAAAAAAATATCACTAAAACTTAAGATTGCAAAGGAAATTAAGTGAAGTACTCCAAACATGAAGTATGGAAAAGTGTTTATAACATCCCCCTCGGACCTACTCCCTAATCCAGAGTAGCTAGATGGGGTAGTAAAAGCAATCCTTGTTCATACACGGGCTTCTTTAGTTCGAAGTGAGCCACTATCTTTTTCCATTAAAGCACATTCTACTTCTAATAGACCATGAACTTGGCTGGAATAATTTTCAAGAACTCCATAAGATGTGATCCCATTTTTTTCTTCATGTTCAAATGGATACCAAAGATCTTGAGCGACCGATCTGGCAGAACAAATAAACGACAAAGAAGTATCAATAATTTCTTCATGCTCGTTCCGAGTTTGAAGTACTATTTGTATAAATAAGAATCTCTTTCCTTACATGATTTCTTCTTGATATAGATATATATAGGATCTGAAGTGCCATTATTATACATTTTGTGCAACAAGCCTTCCTATTTGATAGAAAAATTAAGAATGTATCACATGATCCTGAACTGAAGGATCAAATCAATTTCTTGGCTAATGGATTTTATAACACCTTGGATATTGCGGGTTTTGTTCTTTCTCAGCCTCATGCAAATCTCTTCTTTTTAATTCCTTGCACTTTCACTAAAGACGAAGATGACTTTTCCACACACCTAAACCACCTTAAATGAGTTTTTTTCTTTTTACTTTCTTTCTATCTGTGCAACACTAACCTTATCCTTTCTGGACCAATGATGATATATTTGTGTAACATTTATGATTTCAATATTTTTGTATATCCGATATGGCATACTGGTAAAGGGTTTGGAGGTTGAAGTAGAAGCCATTCATCATTTTTCAACTGATCATTGCTTAATTGCTTTCAGAATACTGCACACAAAAAGTAAGTTTGAAATATACTCAAAACTGATGGTATCATCTTAAATATTTATCAAGTATTAGAAGTTGGGATGGAGAACGAGAACTAACGAGAGGCCTCACCATCATTAAATGACATTTTGGGAATGCTTTTTAGCTAATATGTGTAGCATTTGTGTGGTATGTTAGGTGTATATTTTGTTTAATTTCACATGTATTTACAAGGTTAGCACATTTGTTTTCCTGCATGCACAATGCTAGTGACATCCAGAAATCATGTGAAATAAAATTTACATTATTTAAAATGGCAGTGAAAACTCATTATTTGCCCTTTCAAGAAATCAAGTTGGTCTTGCTCTTACATAGCTGCCTCATGTTAATCAGGACTTATTGTGTAATGTTTTGGATTTCCTTTATCATTTTTTCTTGCAATCTTGTTTCCTGCCTCCTTAATATCTTGTTTGCTTGTTATGCTCTTATTCTAAGTTTATATTTTGCAGCAGTTTTGCATTAAATATATTTATTTGTATGGCAAATGATACATGTCAGTTTCCATTTCTTTGTCCTATGACAATGTCATGGTTTGACTTACTCTTATCTCTATTCACAGGAAACTTCCATTGCCCAAATGCTTGATCATGGATCTATATCATTTGGAAGATATGCTGTTGAATCGTTGTCTTGGGAGAAATGGTCAGTCTTTACCCACGATAGGAACCAAGAGGAGTTAGAGAAATTCAAGGCCCCTGGATTAGTTGCGAAAAAGAAGGCTTATTTTGAAGAGTATTATAAAAAACTTCGAATTCTTAAAGCTGTAGCGGACGAGCATAACCAGGCAGATGTAATAGATTATGGTTCTGATGGTAGTATTTTTAGTGAAACCCTAGGAAAAAATCAACTTGGAAACCGGTTCAGAATGACCCTGTCTAGCGCTATCACCACTTCTTATGGAGAATTAGTTGACATATCTACACGGCAGATAAATGATGCTAATAGTAGTTCTTTAGTAACAGGAAACAACTCAGCCGGAACTGTCTCATCATTTGATTCAGCCAGTGGAATTTCTGATGATATTTATCTTGACAGAGCTTCTAGTAATATTTCCCAGATAACACACTTAGATTCTGATCTGACAACACCATACCTTGGATCTCCAAAAGACAGCCTTAATGGAGTTGATTTGGAAAATATTGCTAGTGATTCTTCTCAAATAACACAGTTGGATTCTGAAGCCTTGCTTCCAGGTTATGGGATAATAGAAGAAAATCTTGGAGTACTTTGTATGAAGCTAAATGGCTTTGAAAATGATGGCTCACTGCTCAAACCATTAAAAAAGACGCATAGTACTGAACAACTGAAAAAAGGTGTTGGTGATAAGGAGTTAATGTTGAGAGAAAGCGGGGCCCATGGTGCTCACATACAAGCACTCCAGAGCTGTGGCAATTCTCGTGTTTCCTGTCCAGATCCTAAAATGTCCAGGCAGAATGTTTCTTGCTTTAAGACAAGTACCCGCCGTCTAATAGAAACAGAATCAGAAGACTCCAAAAAGATCCATGAGCGTGATTCCTGTTTAAAGGTAGACTCAGTCACTGTTGGTGTTTGCAAACTATGTTACTTTTTTTAAAAGGAATAAAAATAACTTTTTAGTTCTTTACTTTGTTTTGTGTCCCCCTTTTTATAATTCATTGTTAGTAGTTGAGAAAGGTAGACCCAACCCACCAACCAAATTGGTGGGCAGGATTCGGTACTACCAGATGGGTTGGCAACTTGAATGCTTTGAAACCATTATTCATAATATTGAATGCTTGGCTGTCTAGCGTTATGTATATATGCAAAACTAAAATAGAAGTTCTCCACGTATATAAGGTGAGTGAATGAGAGTGTGGAAAGAAAGTGAATTAGAATGTTGAAATGAATGAGTGACTTGTTTACTCAGAGGGCATAGAGCTGTATATAGAAGAGAAACCTTAGAGGGCAAAACACGAGAAAGGAAATATATAGACAAGGAAATAACATAATTAATATATCCTTGAACATTCCCCCTCAAGTTGGAGCTTAGATATGTATCATGCTTAGCCTGGATGAACATTTCTTGAATGTCTCCTTAGCTAGAGTCTTAGTGAATATATTTAATGATTGTTTTGCTGAGCTGACATGAGATGTAGAGTTGAACCCTTTTATATCATGTACCTAGTATAGGGGCAATCCACGTCGATATGTTCACGTCGATATGTTTGGTTCTCTCATGGAATGCTGGATTGTTGGCAATAAATAATACAACCTGATTGACACATAGCACCTGCATATGAAGAGACGTGTCAGTGGATAGATCAATCAGCTTAACCCAAATCATCTCAGTATTACCTTGCGCCATGACTCCGTATTCAGACTTATCAATTAACCTTACAAAAAACAATCTTTCTTGCTTTTCCATGAGAAAAAAGAGTTTTTATAAGCTCTACAAGTCTTGATGATGACTTTCTGTCTTTACAACATCCCGTATGATCGCATAGGCTGTGATATCGATAGATGTCCCTTTGCTGAAGAGTAAATCTGTGTCACGTGAAGACTTCAAGTACTTTAGGATCATAGAGACTACTTCCACATGTGCCTGACATGCCTGCTCCATAAACTGATTAACTTTGCTTACACAAAGGAAATATATGCTCTGGTGAAGGTCACCTATAGGAGCTTCTAAACGAGCTCCATGTATCCCTTCTTATATACCTCATTAGAGCTATCGTAAAGTTTCATAATGGGATACATAGGAGTAGTAGCAAGTATACGGTATGTCATGATGTCATCCCAATCTTCAAACGGAGACCGGTAACGTACTTTCTCCGAGTCATCACTAGTCCTCTTTGGTTCCTGACAATTTCAAGCTCAAGATAGTATTTTCGTTCTCCAAAGTCCGTGATGACAAACGCTGTCAAAGGAATGCATTTTCCTTACTAATCCCCTATAGACCATCTCCTATGGCGGTGATGTCGTTAACATACACTAAGATAACAACACCTCTGTGTACAAAGAGTAAATTGTTTGTATTTGATCTATGGAAACCCTGCTACTTTCTCAAGTTTGAAAGCTTTTGGAACCATGCTCTTGGGCTTTACTTTAGACTATAAATAACTGCAAGCTGTCTGCTCTCCGATTGGACGGTAATGGTCGGAGAAGGGCAATTACACGTTTTAAAAACCATCATTCTCAAAACCAGTCATGCGGAAAAAGAGGGACATCTATCTTGTGGAAAGCCGTTAAATGAAAAGTTGAGATTCGTCGTAGCCCTAGAGCTCTCTTATATAGGAGAAAAGCTCTAAGGGAAAATTGCATATCATATACAGAAGAAAAAGAAAATACAAAATAAAGATAATAAGATATAAATTTCTTAGCACTCCCCCTCAAGCTGGATCATATATGTCTATCATGCTCAGCTTGGAACAACAACGGTGAAAAAAACCCCTTGCAAGAGCTTTGGTAAACATATCTGCCATCTGGTCGCTTGAAGTAACATGAGATGTGGAAATAAGTCCCTTCTGAATTAGATCGCGAGTGTAATGGCAATCTCCTTCAATGTGCTTTGTTCTTTAATGGAAAGCTGAATTATTAGCTATGAATAAAACGGCTTGGTTATCACATTTGAGGTGCATAGGAAGATACACCTCAATAGTTAGGTCAGTCATGATAGACTTGACCCACATCGTTTCCGTACTGCCTTGGGCCATGGCCCTATACTCTGATTCATCGCTAGATATGGATACAACTGTCTGTTTCTTACTCTTCCATGAAACCAACATGCTACCTACAAACACAGTGAAGCCTGAAGTGGCTTCCTATCCTTGGGGTACCCGACATAATCTACATTTGCACATCCAGTAACTGTAAGAGACATGCCTCTTCTTAACAGAAGTCCTGCACATGGTGGCAACTTCTGATACCTCAAGATCGTGTTAGCTGTATCCATATGAACCTGCCTAGGTTGCTCCATAAACTGGTCGACTCTACTAATTGCAATTTGCAAATGATATATCAGGTCTTGTGATAGTGATATACAACATCTTGCCTACCAGCTCTCTATAACGCCTCGTATCCACCTTCTCAAAGTCATCATCATAGAGCCTAACATTAGGATCCATTGGAGTAGTGATAGGTCTTCATCTTGTCCTGCCCGTCTCATATAGGAGATCAGTGACATACTTCCTTTGCGTCATTACCTACCATGCTAATTTCTTGCAAATTCTAGGCCAAGAAAGTGATGCAACTTGCCAAGGTCCTTGATCACAAACTATTGTCCAAGGAAATCCTTAGCTGCTCGAATGCCTTGATCCTCACTGCCTATAACAGTAATGTCACCAACATAGACCAGAATAGCAATTGTACCTTTCTGAGTTCTAACAAAAAGAGAATGATCTGCAGTAGATCTGACAAACCCCTGTTGTTTAATCAACTCTGAACTTCTGAAACCACGCACTCGGACTCTTCTTAAGGTCATATATGGCCTTGTGAAGTCTGCATACCATACTAGACTCCCCCTCGGCGACAAACCCTAGTGGCTACTGCATATAAACTTCCTCCTGCAAGTCCCCATACAAAAATACATTCTTGACATCTAATTGGAAAAACAACCAGTCACGTACCACAACAACAATAATAAGAATTCACAGCGTAGAATGACATGCAATCTGAGAAAAGGTATCCTAATAATCCACCCTATAGTTTTGGGTGGACCAACGAGCAACAAGTCTGACCTTGTATCTGTCCACAGTACCATCCGCGTGGTTTTTCATTGTAAGTACCCATCTGCTGCCAACAACTGATGCACCATGAGGAGCCTGTACAACACTCTACGTACCACGAGACTGTAACATTGCCATATCCTCCTCCACAGCCAAACGCCACTGACTACTCTGTAATGCCTCCGTATAGGACCGTGGAATCTCTACAACTGATAAACCCACAACAAACCTATGAAAATCCTCTGAGAGACGAGCTAGAGAAACATGGGAAGCAAGAGGTTGCATAGTGCATGCACACCTCTTCTTCCATTGGGCAATATGCACATCAAGGTCCTCGTCATCCTTAGTAGCTGAGACTGGATCATGTGATACATCCTGCACCTCAAGCTGCACACACAAATCACCAGTGCCATTAGACAAACTCAAATGCTCAGAACATACCTGGAGCGTACTGGAAGATGGAGGAGGTACATGAGCATGAGGTCGGCGCTGGTAAACCTGCGGAAAAGGGTAGGTGTGACAGATGGTGGAGGAGGTGGTGTAGATGGTGGTGGAGGTGGTGAATGAGGAGGAGGTGTAGTGGGACTAGGAGTAGATGAAATCGGAGGTAGAGGCATGTATACCTCTTCTCCATTCTCCGAAGGAATGGGCTTGTTACCTGTAGGAGAGAAATACATAATAGACTCAAAAAGGTGACATCGACATTAACATAATACCTTCGTCAAACAAGGTCAAAGAAACGGTATCCCTTTTGGGTCATGGAATACCCAACAACTCCCATTTGACATCTTTAGGAGAGAGTTTGTTAAGACATGGAGTCATTTCATGAACAAACACAATTGACCCAAAAACACGAGGCGTAAGAGAGAAAAGATCTATCTAAAGAAACACAATCAAGAATGGAATCTTCTCCCCAGGACCTATGAGGGCATTTGATTTACCAGGTAGCAAACAGTTAGAACCAAATCCCTCCATAAAGAATGATGAGCATGACTCTGGATGAGTCCTGGTAAAATCCAAAAGGTGGCGATGCTTTACAAATTGTCGTAGGTATGAAAAAACCCTAGCAACATCCACAAGGCGAGCCTTTTCACGTCCAACAACAGATCCGATTACACATCTATTACATACTCTAACAAGAGACCGAATGAGATAAATAAGGCTTTCTCGAAGAAATGGGTGCACAGAATCTAGAAGAGAAGCGATGACCTTCTCTGTCAAATAATGCTCCAATTATACGGTTTGCTATAGATTATCTGTGGTTGCTGACGATTGGCTGTAGATTATCTGTGGTTGCTGGAGATGCCCGGATTCCCTCCAACTTCTGGTAGGTGTGCTCAATCTTTCCTGAAGTCAAGACACTCACGAGGCCTATATTAGGGAGTGGTGAGACCTTCCGATTTGGAAGGACACTTGGTATGAAGGACAATATGAGTCCGAAGGTGGGGGATGGGCGCCTATTTCGGTTCTGGAGTGACGCATGGACGGGGGAGGGAAAGTTGTGTGCTAGGTTCCCGAGGTTGTTTGCCCTTGCGGATGCGCGGGATATCGCCCTCTCTGAGGTCGAGGAAACCAACACTTGGGGGCCTGAGTTCATCATCGATCTCTTGGAGCAAAGGTTAGAAGATTTTCTGAGGTTGCAGTCGGAGTTGCCGTCGGCGGCTGACACGTTTCTCATGCCCCCTGCCAAACATGCGGATCACTTCGAATGGAGGGGGGGAGGCTCTCTACAAAGGTGTACGAGCAACTGTGGGGTACATAGGAGGAGCAGGACGCGGAGGTTGCGCAGGATTTAGGAGTCATTTGGGGGTCAAGGATTCCTAATAGGGTCAAGATTTTCCTGTGGTGCTTGCGGAGGGAGTGCATTTGTGAAAAGGTTAGGCGGGCCCGTCTGTTTGGGGTGCAGGACACGTTGTGCGACAAGTGCCATGACCAACAGGAGGACACGTACTATATCTTCTTCAAGTGCCAAACCTCGGTCGCGGTTTGGTGTGAGCTAGGCCTAGCGTGGTTAATGTCTGATGATGCGGCGAATTTTTGGAGTTCAATCCGGAGGGTGGGGAGTGGTTCCACTGATGACGTCTCGCAGGCTTTCGCGACGCTGTGGGCAATCTGTCAGGGACGGAATGACAATATATTCAAAAACCAGAGATTCTACTCGGATAACGCTCTTAATCATTGTAAAGCCCTTTACAATTTCTGGGCTTCTCACTATTGTAACTTCTTTTTACCGTCTGATATGAGGCGGTAGCTCTTGTCTTGGGGAGAGTACCCGTATAACTTATCAAAAAAAATGAAGAAGGAACCCTTTGTTAGAATTTTTGAAGGCCCTTTGTGCTGGTGGCTAATTGGGAGGCTACAATGATGGGTGCATGAAGTAGGGAACCTGGGATCCCTCCTTTATGGCTAGTTTTTCTATTCGGAGACTGCAACACTTCCTCAACATAACCGGCTGACTTAGTGAGATCAGCAGCTGAACTGAGGGTCCGGATTATTAAACATGGAGGGAAGGTTATATTTGATGCCTTTGTTGGTTGATCCTCGGATGTCTCCAATGACTACGAGCTGATTAACCTTAACCTGTGGGGGTGAAGGTCTTCCTTTGGCTCCTTAGAAGAGATATTTTGATTTTGTGTGGAAAAATGTAGTCGGGTTTGCAAAGACTTTTTGAGGTCAGATCCTTGTGACTTCATATTTTGTTAACATATTTACGCTGAGTCTGCTCCCCCTTGAGCCCACACCCTTTCTTCTTCAAAAAAAGAGTAAAACAATCGCCAAATTTGCTGACTAACTCATGACGCTTCTATCTATCATGCATCCCCAGCGAAGTCAAGTCTCCACTATAATGCTCATCACTGAAAGTTGGGAACCTTGGTGAACCCCCGTCACGTCTCACCAGCTTGTGCTTTTTGTTCCACTACACTCTACCCATACTTTCAGCGCACAACTTGAGACAGGCAATTGGACAATCTACTATATTTTTTATTGAACTGGCATAAAATCATTTCCAAAATTTCTGAATGTTGTACTTTATAAACTGGTTCCAAAACCATTTAAATTGGTAAGCTTGTTATTCATGACAAGCTTTTTATTTCTTTTGTTTTGGGCCTGATACACAATTTCCAACATCACCAGTCATTTTCAGTTTTTAAAGCATTGGCGTGCTTCTATATATTCTTGTTTTTCCATATGGTGGATACCTAGATCATCAAAAAAATGAAGCCTAATTCCATAATGCGAAGATCTGGATCATAAAAAATCTTGTCCCACTGGGAATTTCTTAGATTTTCAAGCATCTTCCCATTATATTTTACATATATTAATGTGGTTTTTTATTATCCTTTATTAGATGGCTGGATTTTCCATCGAGACTTGCAGGGATTCAAAAATGAAAATGAAGTCGGATCCAGCCAAGCTATTTTGCAGAACTTCACACTTGCACAAAATCCCAATTAAGAACGGAGAAAATATTGCCAGTCCTATTAAAGTAATGAATATTGGGAAGTTGAAAAGTGATAAAGTGCCTAAAGGAGTACGATCCAGTGTCACTGTTCCACGTCCTTTTTCATTTGCTACAGAAAGACGAGCAATCACTGATATACGGCCAACTGCTTTGATATCTAGAGGACACGATAAAGTGCATCTCAATGGAAAGTTAAAAGACAAAATGAGAGACACCGATTCTCTTCATTCAAAAGCGATTCCCTCTTTGAGGGTGAGTTTTCTGGACAAGATTGTGTTCTCATTGGTTTCAGTGTGCAAATTTGCTGTTTCTGGTAGCATGGGGTATGATTTATTGTTGCTATGATATCTCTAAATCCCAAGTGATTTTTAGAAATAGTCTTTCTGCTCCTACACTCCATTTCAGGTTTCTGCTATTGGTTTGGTGATAAAATTGGAATTTCCCCCCTGTGATGTGCTCATCGGTGGGAAAAACCACTCAAGTAACGCAGTTTTGTATAGTGGGTTTGGATAAACTGCATGTCCTGCAGTTCATGCTTATGCTTGAAAATAACTAAGAAAATGACATGGAATTCAAGTGTATTAATCTGCCCTGAAGGCTTTGCACTGAACTATTATATCATTAGGTAATTGTAAATACCCTTTTTGCATCTCACTTTGATTAGCTTGACAGTATCCCTGATTTAACATGGCATGCTAACATGTCACAGGAAAAGTAACAAATACCAATGCCTGATCGATCTTCTTGTTCTTGAAGCTTGCCGGTTAAATCGTCGATTCGTCATAAGTAACATTATTTAAAATAGGATGCATGGTACACTCTCTTTCTTAAAGTGATTGGAATATCTATCATGAGAAGTGAAAATATCTACCACTTGACCAGGGCCCTTGTAATCATCATAGTTTTGATAAAACAGACATGCATCACAGCTCGAGGGATGATTTCATGATGTAACTGGGGTGAAGTTGGCATTGCCATTGAAAGAATTTCTTGAAGGAAAAAGAAAACTAGTGAAGAACAAGTAGTGTACAATAATGGATTTATTCCTGGAAACTGTTAAAAACAGATTACCAAAAATATATGACTAATATATGATGGACTCCTTCCTTGTTTCACAAATGTATTCCCCCCAGCATATCCTGCAACAACAAGAGATGTGGTCAAATAGAAGTGAGCATTTTGAGTATTTAATTCTCTTACATATCTGGCTCCGTAACAGAAAAGCAGGAGGAAAGCTAGAAATACGGAGGAGGATTGTATCCAATCTGGAACGCAGGGGGATTACTAGACAGATTTATAACTTTGAGTATCAATTTTATTTCCACATAGATGTCTGTAGGCCTTCTGATTGAATCACTTTGAATCTACTATGATTCCTCTCTGTCCTTCTGGCTCCCATTGGAGGAGTGTAAGACATCATCATGATCTTCTTTTGCCTCTGTCACTCTCCGTGCTAGGTGATCGCGGTGCTTCAGCACCACACAACATTTTACCTGTGATTAGCGACTATAATGTATACTGGGTATATAGATGGTAATGGTGGTGAATGCTAGAATAGGTGGGCATGCAGTAAAAAAAGACACTCGATGCTCCTTTCTAAAAATATGAAACATCCTTGCAACCAGGAGCCACCATGCTAGGCTGTTTGGTAGGAGAATAACATGGAATTTGTATGTGTGCATGCGTGTGTGTTGGGGGGCTAATAAGATTTTAGCCAGGGATAACCCAACCCTGGAATATGTGGGGTCAGACGGGTTCTTATTCCTCAAACATAAATCTTTCTTAATATTTATTCCTTTCTTGTTCTTAAAAATGAGATCCCTACAACAAAACAAGAACAAAGATAAACTCTCATTTTGTTCGTCATTTCTCAAACCAATTCTCCATACCTTATCCCACAAACAAATGGTGATGTTCCACATTCTCCCAGTCATTACACTGCAGACATCTTCCACTAAGACTGCATGTATCAGAATTTGACCAAAATTGTATGACGGACATGGGGGACATTTAAAATATCATGAGCTTGTGATTTAGGGTAACTGGAAACGAATCAAATAGTAGGTGGTGGTCTCTTTAAGGTTGAAAACCTCTTCTAACTTCAATTTCTGTGATTTTGCAATAGAGTAGTTGGTCCCAAATAGAGAGGAACTGCATATTATGAACAGCAGGGGTTTAGCTTTGGGAAATTTAATTTCAGGGAAGAATACTTGGGCACAGTCATGTTCCTGCTATGTCTGGTACATCCTATGGTTAATAGGATATCAGGCTACTGTTCCCTAAAGAATTCTGTGACAAGTGACAATGATGTGGTGATCCTCCATCCCCAGAGATGATCCGTCGACTTGATGAATCAGCAATTGCCTCAATCAACTAGCTAACTTAAGTAGTTGACTTCCTTGTGGCTGCGGAAGAGAAATGTTATGAATTTTACATGTTCACACATTAATCACAGACATTACATGGCTGCTAAATTGTGTGTACAATCGTCAGTATCACAGACACAAAACTTGAGTGGGTTTTTTGTGCAGTGATGCTGGCAGATAGAGTTGTCAATAAAAGAATTACACCTTTTATATGTCACATTGGGACTGTTGATGCAGCGACAACTTCAGTTGATGGAACACCTACATGTTCAGCCATTAATATGCTGAATTTTACCATTGTATGCACTATATCCACAAGCAGCATTTTATCGTAACTACAAATAGTTGGTGTCTCACACGTGACAACTCCCACACGAAACTTGACACCAGCTGTGCACACACTGGTAACAGATAGCCAATGCAAATCACTTTAGCACACAAGGTTGCATTGTACTTGAGGCAGAGCTGAACCCCAGGCAGCAAATGAAGAGGGATGATGAAGGTTGATTGTCTCTGGAATGAAAACCCAAGGGTGTTATCCTGTTGGCACTGCCATGTTAAATAGAGAACACCATTGTAATAGTAAAAACGAGGTTTAGTTGATTCAGTTACATCAAAAGTCACCAATAAGTAATATTAATAATTACTATTGGGATACTATTTATCTTTCCATCTTTTCATGTATTTTATTTTTTTCACATCTAGTATGAACTTTGCCCAATATGAGTTCTCTCTATATAAGAGAACTTCGGGACTATCTCAAATGCAATTCATTCTTTTCACATGGTATCAGAGCGACGGTTCTAGACCAGAGGTTCATACCGTGCTGTAACCCTACTCGTCGCCCCCCTCCCCCTCTGCTGTCTCCCGTGCCGCTGCCGACATCGTCGCACACCACATGCGGACCCCAACACCAATGCTGTCGTACATCACGTGTGGCCCCTCAACATGCCATCTGAGGGATCTTCTTGCATCACCACCCCATCCCCAATAGCGTACTTTACTAGCAGCAGCCGCCTGCACCGCCACCCGACACTCTCTAGAGACGTCCGAGTGGGTCGTACGATCTCCAACCATCTCCACGGTCCCAGTTTTAGACTCTACATTCTGTTTTAATTACCAAATAACCTGGTTTTGTGTCTATTTTAGTGAAATTAGACCTTGGGACGCATCCACTTGCCACAAAGAATCTTGATTGATGGGAATAGTTGTATGAGTCTACACATACAATAGATTCCCTATATGTTCATGTAGACACACTCTAATTAGTCTACATCTCTGGTTGAGTTTCGTTTCAACCTCTTTTTCATCATGCCAGAGAGTAAAGGTGATATCTTCTCTTCATCAGCTGCCTTCAAAAGCCCAACTCCCATTGTCAATATAGATGGAACCAACAATGAGTTGTGGTCTATGCAGTTTTTGATATAGGTCCTCTAGATCTATAGGTGCATTAGTCGTATATTGACCATGCGGTGCAATAATAAGGAGTGCATTCTGACATAGCCGGAGCTGATGGATAAGTCTGGGGAGAATGCTTCATGGAGGCAAGATGACGTGTACGCACATATTTGCTTCTCTGGGACTTTCATCACAGAAATAGCCAATGATATCGTGAATCAACCCACGACCAAGGCAATGTGGGATATTTCAGCACCACATATAGTCAAGGGAAGAATGACGTCAAGATTCTTCAGTTACAATTGATATATTCACTACCAAACAGAATGGTCGTCCTCTATACAACTTTTAATCTTAGCTTCTTGGCATGTTCAAGAAGTTTCACAGCTTCATTGCAGTGACTAAGTCTACCGAGCAACATATGACATAGATAGGAACAATACGATGGTTGGGGTTTTTCTGGATGCTCTAGATCATAAGTACGAGGCGACACACACCCAGCTTTTCACTGGTGCGGCTATCCCTCTTGCAGAGGAGGTGTACATACAATCATCTCAACATGATCACTGTCACATCCGCTGCCACCACGCATACCTCCTCAGCGATGGTTGCATCATGTGGCAAGGGAAAGTGCTTCTTAGTTCAGAGGGTGTGGTGCTCGTGGCAGAAAAGGACGTCCTCGTCCTCATCATACGGAGGAGTCATGCCATCAGAAGCATGGATATCCCGCATTTGTTCATATAGACGAGCAGGTTGAGCCCACTGCTAGTTCGAACCCTGTTACATACCATACATTAGATGATATTATCTCATGTTTGAGGGAGATAATAAGTCTTGATGTCGTGCCGATACGACTAATGCACCTATAGGTCTTCTAGATGCTGCAGCCTCTGCCAAAACATCTTCTAGCTCCGCTCCCTAAGTCTAGCCTATGGTCTTACTAGTTGTCACAAGACATATATGATAGAGTGGATGATGGATTATTGTGCATACAACTATTTGTATGGAGACATGACTCAATTTACTTCATATAGATATTTTCTCCCTGGCAGATCAATTGTCATTGTAGATAGGATTCATTCCTTCCTTAAATCACTAAGGACTTGCATTGTGGTGCCATTTGTGGCCCCTCTTCTCTTGTGTTTCAGGACATACTCACGAGCATCATGAGTGGATGTGGTCGTGAGTAAGGAGGTCTCTATAGACCAATCTAGTATCCATATGCTGGTGCTTCTTCTATTCGTACTGGACCAGTCTCACCATACATTTGGCATCTATGTTTTGGTCGCCTTTCTCTACAGAAGTTGTGTCATGTCCTTCCACAAATATCCACTTACATCTTCTAGTGTGGGGCTTGCCAACTTAGGAAGCATCATCTCTCCCTAGTCATCAAAGTTGTAGTAGCATTCATTTCTTCGACTTGGTCCATTTTGACATTCGGGGTCCCAATCACGTTCCTGATCATCATGGACACATGTTTTATCGTGTAGATGTGGATGATTTTTTTAGACTATCATGGATTTTTCTTCTAAAAAACTAGTTGAGACTAGGTTTGTTATTCAATCATTCATTGAAATAAAGAATATTTTTTTGCTATTGTTAAATATGTATGCTCTAACAATACATCAAACCTTTGTGTATGTACACCTCTTAGCATAACAATATTGTTGAACACAATCACCGTCACTTGATGTGATCAATACTCTCCTGATTCAGAGTCTTGCCCCCCCATTCTTTTGGGGTGATGCAGTTTTGACTGCCTTTCTCGATTGCATTTTCCAAGAAGTAACCGTTCTCCCTTACACCCGTGTTTTTGGCCTTGTGGATTTTGTGCACCACCTGACTCCTAGTCATGACAAGCTCTCCCATAGAGCTACCAAGCATGTCTTTGCAGGCTACTCTCGGACACAGAAGGGTTATTATCGCTCATCCTTGTTGGACGGACATATTACGTTCGTGTTGATGTCACTTTTTTTAGTCTGTCATGTTTTTCTCCTACTGGTGACAAGTGGACTCCGTCTGACTCTAGAGAGGAGGTATACACGCCTCCTCTTATGCCACCCCCACCTCCGGCTATACCACCATCTCTACCACTGTCATTACCTCCACCAACTCCACCACCTCCACCACTTGTGGCTCCTCCACAACTGCTACCTAGTACATTGGCTCAATTGTTGTTATGCTTTTACGTTCACAGGCCTCCTACTGTTCTCCTAATTACGGAACTTCCCCATAATCCAGCATGCCCCATGTATGTTTTTAGCATATTGTTTCTACCGATGGTACTAATGATTTATTCATGCAACCGGTTACTTTACATGATGAGCATGTGGCTTCTCAGGAGGCAAGTTTACAGATTGATGTTGATGCATGTAACCTTGATGTGCTTATTACTCTGCAGAAGCAGAGGCGTACGCGTGCTACATATCCTCTCACAACCCATGTCTCTTTGGGGTGTCCTAAGAGGATTTCAGAAGGTTTGTCATGGGCCTGTCACTCATAGAGATTCCACGAACATATGAGGAGGTAATGTGGGACAGTTGGTGGCATTTTGCCATGGAGGAGGAGATGACCACGTTACAGTCAAGTGGCACGTGGAGCCGTAACACTGCAATTAAGCATCTTTTTTTGGAAGTGGATGCTCACAGTGAAACAACGAGCAGATGGCAGTGTTGATCACTACAAGGCAATGCTTGCGGCTCGTGGGTTAACCCAGACACATGGTGTGGACTATAAGGATACTTTCTCTCCCATGACTTGTCATGCTACACTACATATCATTCTCTCAGTTGCAGCGACACGTGTCTGATCCTAATCTCAGCTTGATGTGAAGAATGCTCTTCTCCATGGTGACATGTAGGAGGAAGTCTGCATGAAATAACCACCAGGGTTTGCTATTGAGGAGGAGTATCAGATGTTTTCCAGACTTTATAAGGCTATCTATGGCCTTAAGAAAAGACCTAGAGCATGGTTTCAAAAGCTCTCGAACTTGATAGATCATTAGAGGTTCATGAGATCGACTGCATCATTTATTGTTCATTCGGAGAACTCAAAGAGGTATATGTTCTATATTGTTCTATGTTGATGATATCATTATTATAGGGGATGATGCGCAGGGCATCCATGCGTCTAAGGATTTCTTTGTCCAATAGTTTGTCACTAAGAACCTTGACGATTTACGTTACTTCATTGGACTTGAGTTTGCCAGGAATTAGCCGAGTCTTGTTATGACCCGAGGAAGTATGTTACTGACCTTTGAGACATGCATGGCATATTGTAGGCCTGCCACTACTCCCATGGACCCTATCATGAAGTTATATGATGACGATACAGAGGAAATAGGCAGGAGGCAGTACAAGGAGCTCATTAGGAAGCTCCTATATGTGACCATCACTAGGACAATCATCTTTTGTAATGAGCAGAGTTACTCTGTTCATAGAGCAGCCTAGTCGGGTACATATAGATGCGGTTCATATAATTTCGAGGCACCTGAAGACCTCTCTAGGTACTGGATTGTTTTTTAGCAAAAGAACATAAGGACTAAGGACATGAAGTCTACCTCAGGTTTTGCAGTGTTTATTGGGAGCTCTTTGGTGTGATGGATGAGCAAAAAGCAAATACTAGTTGTCAAATCTTGTACAGAGTCAGAGTACATAGCCATGGCATATGGGAGTACTAGGATGATGTGTGTCATATCCATTCTGACTGAGCTATTGATGTGCCTCTTCTCATGCATCTCCAATGCGACAACCAGGCTACTCTTTTCATTTCCATCTGTGGAGAGAAAATAATGAGTTGCTTATTTATGAGGACCTAAGGTTCTCCTATATAGAGGTGAAACATGTTGGGTAAATTACATAATATAGATAGAAAGAAAATAGAATATATAAAAGTGATAAAATATATTTTTTTGAAAAAAAACAAGGGTGGCCTCCTAAGCAGAGGCCCATCTCAATGCGTATGTATATATATTATATCAAGGAAATACGTTTTACATCATACCACATCTACCATGCAGTATACCATATTACATCTTCCATAAAACACACAACATCCTATAATGTTGAACTGCTTTTTCAGCATAAAATCTCTGCCCCCTAAAAATGAGCTCATTCCTGGTGCACCAAATGGACCATACCACAACAAAAGGAAGGGAGTTATTCTCATGCCTAACCCCACAGATCACTCTAATATCCCTCCAAAAGGTGACACAATCCCGACTTGCAAGCCAAATGTTGGCCCTGCACCACACCTCCGTTGACAACGGACAAGAGAAGAATAGATGGTCCACATTTTCCTTTGGGCCAGACTTGGACCCCGGATATCTAAATGGAGGAGCTCAAAAAATTGAGAACTGTTCCGACTCTGACGAGATGGAAGGAGGAACGGTGATGCTTCCCAAGCTGGCATGCCTAAGATTGAAAGGAAGATCTCGTGGAAGTCTGTGGGAGAACATGACACAACTTCTGCAGAGGAAGGTTGCCAAAACGAAGGTGCCATAAATACGGTGAGACTGGTCCAATAGGTATAGTAGAGACACCAACATGAGTAGGTTGGACCAATCTGTAGAGCCCCCACTACTCACGACCACATTTAACCACCCTGCCGATGAGCATGTCCTAAAACACAGGAAACGAAGGATAAAAAATGGCATGACAATGCATATCCTTAGTAATATGACTAACGGAAAGTAAATTCATCTGAAAGTTAGGAGCATATAAAACATTCTGAAGGTGCATGGACAACATCAGATGCACCTCCCCCGGTCTCGTGATGGGTAAGCGGACCCTATTAACAATGAGAACTCATCTACCAGGAGGTCGATCCTGTAAGACCTCAGCTGGGCTCTGTCTCCACACAGATGGTGGGAAGCACCGGAGTTCATAATCCACTTTATCATATATGCACTGCTACTACCAGTAAAAGCGTAAGCAATACCTGAGGAGCTCGAAAAGGCTCTGGCTGCGACTGTGGTATCTGTGGTGGTGGTGCCTTCAACAAGAGTCATGATCTCTCGTATATGAGAGACAATATCATCTAGGTGAGGATTAACCTGGGATGCTGGAGTCTTTGACGGCAATATCCACGCGAGTAGATGTAGGATATCCATGCTTCTGGTAGCATGTATCCTCTGCATGTCCTGACCGACGATAGTAGGTATAAGGGCTACGTCGACGTCTATCGCCTCTGCCATGAGAGGTGCATCCTCAGAACTGAATTGGCCCTCCTCTGCCATGAGAAGCGGTCATCGCTGAAAAGAGCTGAGGAGTGGCAGTAGGAGGCATAAGAAGCCTGTTGAGACGGCTATAGGCCTCCTCCATGGAAGGTATGGTAGCTCCTGTGAGAAGATGTATACGTCCAACATCGTACTCTGGATCTAGTGCTGCTAAGAAAACTCCAACCATCGTGGAGTTCTTGTATGCCATCTGCTTCCGTAGATGTCGTAATATGCATGAAGGTATGAAGTTTCTCGAACATGCCACGAAGCGAAGAGTTGAACAAGTGTAGAGGACAACCATTCTGCTTGGCCCTGTGGATATCGAACTGAAGCTAATGAATCTTGGCCTTATTCTTCGCTTAGGTATAGATGGATGCTAGAATGTCCTACATCGCTTTGGCGGTGGGCTGATTCACAATATCATTGACGATCTTTATGCTGAGGGTCCCGGAGAGCTAAATACGCGCACATGAGTCATCTTGCTTCCAAGAAGCATTGGTCCCGGTCTTATACGTTGGCTTTGGATCTGTCAGGATGTGCTCCTTGTTATTGCACTGCATGAGGGTGAGAAACTGCATGGACGACAACTCATAGTTGGTCCCATCCATCTCTACGTTGAGAGTCGGGCCCTTGGAGGTACCAGATGAAGAAAATATATCACCCTTGTTATCTGACAACAAAAACAAAACCTTTTCCCACTTTAAGTAGGGTTATCTACATGGATTTTTTGCCTCCACTCAAATCTATCTTGGATCATTCTCTGGCCTAGATCCAAAATTAAGATCCCTTCGTATAGCCTCATTCCAACATTTCTTGGGCCTTCCATGTCCTCTTTTTGTTGGCTTAACATTCCAAAACTCACATCTCGTCACCAGTGCATTAGCTGACCTTGCACATGGCCAAATCATTTTAAATGATTTTCTCGCATCTTATCTTCGATCAGAACTATATACACGTTCATTCTGATGGCATCATTCCGAATTCATCTTTATGTGTGCTTCCACACACCTACCTTAGTATTTTCATTTCTGCTACTTCCATTCTCTGCACATGTCTATGGTTTACATGCCAACATTCAGATCCATAGAGCATAGCAGGTCTCACACCTGATTTGTAAAAATTTTCTTTGATTTTCAAAGAAATTTTCTTACCACAGAGAAAAATAGAGGCTCCTCTCCACTTTAGCCAACCTGCATTTATTCTATTTGTAACATCTCCATCTTTTTATAAAATAGATCCCCAGTATCTAAAAAATCTCTCTTCTGAATGTTATAGTCACCAATCTTAACACCGATTCCTTAACCATTGCTTCCATCAAAAGTACACTCCATATATTCAGTCTTAGCCCTACTTATATGAAATCATTTAGTCTCCAAAGCATGTCTCCAGACCTCAAGCTTCTCATTTACTCCATCTCTAGTCTCATCAATCAACACAATATCAATATCACCCTTGTTATCTGACATGATAAAAAATGGTTGAAAACGAAACTCGATCGGGGAGTAGATCGATCTGAGCGACTCTACACGACCATAAAGAGGATTGATTGTACATGTAGACTCATACAACCATCCTCGTCAATCCTTGTTGCGTGCTAGGGTCGGAAATCATAATTTGTAGATATGTAATGACATTTTCTGGTAAGAATTAGACCGGTTTAGGGTCAAATCCGACTATTTTAGCAGCACAAGGGGATCCTAGAGGCACTATAAGGCGATCAGGTGGAGCGAAGGATCACCGCATGGGGTCGCAGAGGCGTAAGGGGGCTACACGGAGGCACTGCTGCTACCCTGTGTGACGGAGGCACCGCCGACGCTGTTGCTGCCCCGTACGACGACGATGAGTGCTGCGAGGCCGCGACAACGGTATCAAGGGTTTGTGGTGGGGAGATGGATTTAGGTCAGGGTCCCAATCTAGGAACGTCATTTTGATACCATGTGGAGATAAAAGAATGAAATACATTACTGAGAGGTCCTAGAGGTCCTAGGGTTCTCTTATATATGAGAGAAGCTGGTTGGGTAAATTACAAGAAGAAGATAAAAGAAAAAGGAAATACATAAACAATATGAAAGATACGTAATATCTTAACAACAACAACAACCAATTACGATGCCTCAACTGCCCACTGAACAAGAGAATACCCACATAGTTGATAGGCAAACCCCTCTCTCTGAGTCCCAAAGGTCTCGATACACCCCTCAATTTCCTCTTCCTCCATCCCGAAAGGAACAGACACAAACTTTCAATTTTTGGAGTATGCATCAGAGATGGGTAATTGGATCTTGGAAGGATTAAATTACCACGTCTACATGTTTAGTCCTACATCAATGTGAGCGGGACTTGATCTTACTGGTAGAGCTATATAAGAAGCCCCGCACCACCCGTAACATAAGAGAGAGACATCAATACAGACTACACGATCATTGAGAGGCCTTCTCCCGTGGTTTCATCACGCTCTTACGGAAAAGGGTTCCACTTAAAATCCCAGTGTTCTACTGTTCTTTATTCTTTATCTGTGATATGCTTTCGTGCTATCATTTTCTAAATAGTATTAGAGATACAGTCTTAGATCGGAATTTTCGTACCATGAACCCTATCCTACTTGTTGCTCCTCACCCTCGATCAAAGCATCATCGATGTTGTTAAGGGCTCCCATGTATTACGCACGTGGACACCCCCCCAGCCCTACAATGATGTCCATCGATGTTGTCACATTCCCCCTCCCTTTTTATTTACAATGATAGGAACTGGGCCTATCATGGCTATTAAATCCCAAAGCAAGGCGATCTTCTTGCGAAACATTGGGTTCCTAGGAACCCATCAACGCCTAGAGTCGATCAGAGGAGAAGTTGCATCGCGTGCGACTGTCGACGGAGATGAGGGCCTTGAGGGTATCACGCTTGGTGTCCCACTAGATGTGGAACTTCTGCCATCGAAAGGAACATCGATAGGCAGAGGACGTTGCTTGCAGTATCTATCTTCTGGAGAGGGTGGAGCTATTGGGTCCTCCTAGGGTATGGAAAAGGCGACTCGGGGCATCATTTAACTGATGACATGGATCAACCGATGTTGAGATCCCTTTCTCCGAGCAAATATGGGAGAGACCCAGTTTTCCCTGGGAAGAGATTCTTTTTAGATTCCATTATATTGATCGTGAAGTCCAGTACGAGATCCTTCGAGGGTCCTATGAGATAGAACCTACTTTGAGGTCCCTATGAGGACCCTTAAGAGATCTATGTACGGATAGTTAACGATGTTCTTTGTTTGTTGCTTTAGAGAGATGAAGCGATTGCAGGCCAAAGTTCGCCATGTGGAGACTCATTCTAGTTTCAGTGACTCTACACAGTACATAATACACTTTCTCCGATGTGAGACATATTTCAGTTTTAATGACTCCGACAGACACAATATAGAGAACACATTTTTCGACGAGGAGACTTATTTCAGTTGACACTTCAGCCCTTCAGTTCCTTCTCATCGATACAATATGAGAAGAAACGTCCTCATCAAACAACCAATAGAGTTTGCGTTGAATTGATATTGTTTATAGCACCTTGTATTGTGTGAGTGAATTTTTTGGTACTGTTGCCTTTGTTCACCACTTGACTCCCGGAGTTGACAAACTCTCTCCTAGAGCCGTCAAGTGTGTCTTTGTAGGTTACTCTCGGACTCAGAAGGGTTATTGTTGTTACGACCCTATAAACAAGAAATATTTTGTTAGTGCTGATATTACATTTTTTGAGTCTGTTATGTACTTCTCCCATGCAAGTGACAGATTGGCTTCTTCCACATCTAATGACGATGTCTATGTTCCTCCTCCTCCTAGTCTGAGTCCACTCTTGTCCCGATGGTCACGCCGACATCATCATCACCACCACCACCACAACCACCTATCCCACCATTACCTAAATTCTATACACGTCGGTCGGGTCCTGCTCAGGCGACACGTCAAGCATCCATCACGCCTCAGGTATGTTCAGATGCTATTACTAATGATGGGTCAGATAATATGCATGTACATGATTCTTCTTTGTAGGAGGAGGGTGCACAATCGAGTACAGTGGACGGTGATCTTGATGTCCCTATTGCTATTCGGAAGCAGAAACGGACTTGTGCATCTTATCCCTTTGCTTTCCAAGTTTCCTTTCACCGCCTCACATGTGACTTTCAGAGATTTGCCGCGGCTTTGTCTTCTGTGGAGATATCACAGACTTATCAAGAGGCTATGGAACTTGACTGCCGGAGATTGGCTATGGAAGAAGAAATGCATGCCTTACAGTCCCGCAGTACATGGAGCCTGGTTACCGCTCCATCTGGCGCATCTATTGTTAGTTGTAAATGGGTGTTCACAGTTAAGTACCATGAAGATGGCAGTCTTGATCGGTACAAGGCACGACTTGTTGCGAGAGGTTTCACTCAAACCTATGGTGTGGACTATTTGGATACTTTTTCTCCAGTGGCTCGGCACTCTACTCTTCGCGTTCTTCTATCGGTTGTTGTGGTACGTGACTGGTCCATATTTCAACTTGATGTCAAGAACGCATTCTTGTATGGAGATTTGCAAGAAGAAGTCTACATGCAGCAGGCACCAGGGTTCGCTGTTGAGGGGGAGAATCATATGGTGTGTAGACTTCACAAGGCGATTTATGGCCTTAAACAGAGTCCAAGGGCGTTGTTCCAAAAGCTTTCACACCTAGTAGAACGACAGGGATTCAGAAGATCAAATACGGATCACTCATTGTTCATTCAGAAGACTTCTAGAGGTACGGTTGTCATCATGGTATATGTTGATGATATTATGGTTACAGGAGATGACGTTCAGGGAATAGAAATGGCAAAAGCATTCTTGGGCCGTCAGTTTGTCATGAAGGATCTTGGTACCATATGATATTTTCTGGGGTTGGAATTTGCTAGGAATGCACAGGGTCTGGTGACGACTCAAAGGAAATATATTACAGATTTGCTGGTTGAAACAAGCATGGTTGGATGTAGATCATCGGGCACTCCTATGGATCCAAGTATGAAACTGTATGACAATGATACTGAAGAGGTGGACAGGAGAAGATATAGAGAGATGGTGGTTAAGCTTCTTTATATCACTATAACTTGACCCGATATCGCTTTTGCAGTAAGTCGGGTGAGTCAATTTATGGAACAACCAAGACAGGTTCATATGGATGCCATATACATGATACTGAGGTATCTAAAGTCTTCTCCAGGCTCAGGGTTACTGTTTAGAAAGAACACATATATATCTATTTCAGCTTGTGCAAACGCAGATTATGCATGGTGTCCTAAGGATCGTAAATTTACTTCAGGCTTTGCAGTTTTTGTAGGGAGCTCTCTAGTTTCTTGGAAAAGCAAGAAACAAACTGTTGTAGCGAGATCCAGCGCTGAATCTGAATATAGGCCCATGGCCCAAGCGAGCACATAGATGATGTGGGTTCGAGCCGTATTAGAAGACTTACATATAGATGTACCTTTACCCATGCAGCTTCAGTGTGATAATCAAGCAGCTTTGTTTATTGCCAACAATCCAGCATTTCACGAAAGAACAAAGCATATCGAAGTAGACTGTCACTACACTAGAGATATGATCTAGAAGGGCTTGATTTCTACTTCACATGTTAGTTCAGAGGATCAGACTGCCGACGTATTTACCTAACCATTGCTCAGAGGACCCTTTCAGAGATGTTCTTCCAAGCTGAGCATGATAGACATCTATGCTCCATCTTGAGGGGGAGTGTAGAGATTTATGTTATGTTATGATTTTTTGTGTCGTTTCATATTTTCTTTTTCCTTCTGGACTCTTATGTAATTTACCCATGGGTCCTCTCTATATAAGAGAGCCTAGGGTTCTATGGAATAATAGATTGCTCATTTTTCTCCAACACAACTCATCCTTTAAGTTAAATCATAACAATCTCAAAAGTCATCTCCACCCCATTCATTTAGCTTAATAGTCAAATCACCCTTTATCACCTCTCCAACCACCTCAGTCAGTGTTCCGAAATGCGGTCGCATATGCGTATGCAGTTACCTTTCCGAACCGCATGTTGTATGCGGCCATATGCAGTTAAAGCGCATATGCGATCTGAATTATCTGCATATGCGGCATATTAAATATGATTAATACTCGACCTCTTCCATCTAACTCATAGTTGGATCCATCCATCTTCACAATAGGCGCAGGACCCTTGAAGGTGCCTGTAGTGGGGATCTCGATCTTGCTTTCTGACATTGTGACTGGAGAGAATCAGGGTTGTAGACAAGATAATCTTTGGTCTACACTGACATAAGGAGGTTTGGTTGCATGTGTAGACCTCACACAACCAAACCCATTAACGTGGAGACACGGGCGAAAGTCTCCTTAGGTAGATGACGAAGTTACCCTAGGATCGACCGAACCCTAGGGGTGTAGAGCAGTGCGCGAGGCCTAAGAGGGTAGAAGGGAGAGGCGGCGCTTCGCTTCAGCGGCTAGGCGGCGCACAGGCCACAGGCGACACTCACGGGACCGAAGGGGCCGCAAGATCGACGCCGAAGGGGCGGGGCCGAACGCGTGGCCAAGGAGCGGTACGTAGGGCCGAAGGCAACGTCAGAGGGCGGAGAGAGAGAGAGAGAGGGGCCGCACGCGGGGCTTGGTGGTGGACGGCTAGGTTTAGGGTTTGATACGAGAACTCCGGTTTAGGACTGCCGCTTTGATACCATGTTGGGAAAAATAAGAGTTGTGTTTATTCTTGGAGCCCTACACTCTCTTATATAGGGAGAGGTCTATAGGCAAATTACATATGGTAGACAAATGTAAAGAACAATAAATAAAAGATAAAGAAACATAAACTAAACTTCTACAACTTGCAAGGCCCTCTTCCTCCTGCCTCCCCAACCCCCGATGCATCACATGTTCACCTTTTCTAAGTTCAATCCCATGTTAATCCCACTTACTACCACCAGAGACACCAAGGAGATACTGTTGCACATTCGGGTCAAGCCCTAGCAACATCCTCTGCATGACCCCCCGGCCAAACCAGCCAACTCAGCGTTTTTCTTTCATGCCATTACCGCCAACTTCACAGCCGTTGGCGGAGAGAAATGTGTGACATAACTCCATGAGGTGCACGGTTCACAACCATTCCACTTCTTGAGGGTCAACCCTCATCGGCCAAAATAAAGCCTAATTCCACCTGTCCACCTCCCAATTGTTCAGCTCCCATGGTAGGAGTGAGCCCTTCGGCTTCTTCACCATCTACACCACTTCCTCAAGATGCCGCTCCTTCACAGCCCGCCTTTTTTTCTTCTAGGAATGGAAGCAAAATTGCCGCCCTGCCCATGTTGCACTCAATCCATAGAAGGAGTTTCCATTTTATTGGAAATAAAACACACTTTATTACCAAATTGATATTTTATATTCGTCAGTTTTAGTCTACCAAACTTGCCATTAGAAGCAGTGGGTTTCCACTCCAATGACTAGGGTTCGAATCCCGCAACCCCACACCCCTCTTAACTAGTAAAAAAACTCGCCCTTAGAAAGGATCACTGGTAGCAGGTTGTCAGCATTATGTATCCATTGTCCTGTTTATATATTTTAAAATGCAAGAAAATGCCCGATGATTTAATAGTTCTCACTTTTGAACTAAATGGTGCAGGTCATTTCAAAGAAGGAATTCAGCAGCACTCGTAAAAGAGCAAATCTAGAGAACAGGTCTTCTGCTCCAATATATTTCAAGAAGCAATGAAAATGGTTCGCCGTAACCTGCAGATTCTAACTGGTTTTATTTCTCATGTTCATAGGCCCGCAGACGTAATATTTGGAAAATCTTTCCTGGACAAAGATAGGTGTAACACCAGATTATATTGTGGATCAAACAAACTAATTTAATATTATTACCTGTGAACCTTATTTTCTATTTTATGTTTGTAGGAACCTGGAAAGGATGCAGAGAAAAACTTTAGCCCCAGGTATTGGGGAAAGGGATCAAATTCTGAGCAAACAAAAGCCCAGGTAATATGGTTAAGCCTGAGTCTCACATGTCACAAAATTTGACGGAAGTATAGAACAAATGGTCCTTGGAGGTCCCTAAGATATACAGAAATACAGAAAAATAATAATGTCTTATTTATCTCATTTAATATTTCTTCTGATTATTAATTAAGATGAAAATGTTGTGAACCTGGCTCTCAATAGAAGAGATGTCATATGTTCATCATCTGATCATTTGAACCGCTCATTGAAAGTGACTAATTCAAAGCCTTTGGAATATTTTCTAGGTCAATGGGCAACCGTTCCTCAACCAAACTTTGTATGAATAGAACAAGGAATCCTGCAGATTTGAATAGTGCTGGGATCACAGAAAAAGGAGAAAAGGTAGACTTTACCATTCTTGCTCTTCCTTATAAACACGAATGGGCTTCAAATTATGAAATATATATATGCTTTTGTGAAATTGTCATTTTTTTGTCAAGGTTGCAGAAATCTGTAGTCGGACTCGATCGAGGGGGAGAGGGTGGTGGTCACTGACTAAGGATTAATCAACAGTCGGGCGACTAATCGGATTTAGTCGACCTTTATTCGATTTTGAGTTTTTAATATTTTTAAATATATAAATCATTATATATATTCTTATATATTTACATAGATTTGTACATTTTTTATGCTATCATGATGAAATAAAAGAAGTAATTGAATTTAAATAGAACATTAAGTATATTAGAATAATTTTTCTTTTAAAAAACAAAAAACTAAAAATATAGAATCTTCTTGTAAAAGTCGGTTGATTAGTCAGGTTGACCGACTATTGGCTGACTAGGCCTAGTCGAGTTGGCTACCCCACCGACTTGGCTAGTCAAACCGACTTTTACAACAATGGTGGCAATGTATGTAGCAGACTTGTTAGAATAAAGGTATGGGGAGTAGTAACAGAAAGTCCAAGTTCTCGTAGAAAGGAGACAAGCTAATTGATCTCCCGTGTGGCTTGAGCCATTACCATGTATTCTGCTTCAGTACTCGATCTGGAGATCACTGTCTGCTTCTTGCTTCGTCAAGTAACAAGGTTGCCCCCAATGAGCATAGTGTAGCCTGTGTGGATCGACAATCCTCGTGCAAAATGGCATAATTAGCATATGTATAAGAGGAGACATTCGTGTGACCGTTGACTGCATAGAAGAGTCCACGGCCACGAGATTCCTTCAAATATCGAAGGATCAGAAGGACATCAAGCCAATAGTTGTAAAGTGGTCTCTCCATGTCTGTTAGCTCCACATACAATATGATATATCTAGTCTAGTAACAGTGGGATAGAGAAGCATGGTTTCAGATTTTGCGAAATATCGGTGAAATTTTGTCGACATTTCGGTTTCGACATGTGACAAATATTTCGAGAGAAATGCCGATATAAGAGCCTTCCTTCACAAAAGTTGCTCGATTTGGGCAAAATGTGATCGAAATTTACCGAAATTTCGACGAAATTTTGACGAAAATTAGGTGAAATTTCATTTCGACATGGTATCGATACGATACCTGATATCGAAATTTAAAACCTTGTAGAGAAGTTTAACCACTAAACTTCTATATCGTGTAGTATAAATGTAGCATAATTAGATGTGAAATGTTTCCTTACTTTAGCAGGGATGCTAGATGGCTTGCATCCAAGTAGTTCAACCTCATTAAGAATGTCTAGGCAATACTTCCTCTGAGAAAGATGGGGCCCCTATGTGAAGCGTATCACCTCGATGGCAAGAAAGTAACGGAGTTGGCCAAGATATTCCGTAATAAGGACCTTCTGGAGGAAGGTCTTGGTCTCTGAAATACCGACTTTGTCGTCTCTGGTGACAACCATATCATCAACATAAACAAGTATAACAATGCCAGTAGACCGTCGTTTGACGAAGATGGAGGAGTCAGATGTCGTCCTTTGAAAGCCAAGAGTGATGATCTTGTTGGTAAGTTTGTCAAGCTATGTCCGAGGGCTCTACTTAAGGCCATAAAATAGCCTTACGTAGTTGGCATATTTTTGCATGAATTAGAAGAACATGATCTATTCATGCTTTTGTGAAGCTGTCATCTTTAGCGACGCTCAATCCAGTTTATTTATCTTTGATTTATGGGATCTCGAAAGCGTTTTAGCGACGGTTTAGGTTCCAAGAACTTTAGGATTATGAACATGGTTTAGCCGCTAAAATGGGTGAAGCTGCTTGGAATTGCAAATTAGTCTTCACATGATATGCATAAGATGTTGGTCTTGTGGAGAGGACAAAAATCTCTCCTCATTGAGGGCATCATATTCATATAAGGGTTTGCATGTGAAGGACTTCAGAGATTCATCCCAAAATTTCAACCCAACAAACTCGACTACTTGAACTTCACAAAAGCTTCCAAAATTTTCATTTAATGAAAGTGTGTAAATTATCGATGAATAAATAAAGCTATTGTTGACAATCAAGCGGGAAGCAAAGACAAATTTAACATGGAATCCCTCCTTACCGAAAAGGAAAAAACTACGGAAACACACCATGTTGCCCACAACAATAAGGGCTCTACTTCACACTCTCTTCATGTGAGAAAATAAAAGGGATATTTACACCCATAACCCTGGGTAATTCCGTAATTACCCCAGAAACCCTCTATTATAACGAATTACGCTCAGGACCCTGAATAATGCTTAACCTTTACATGGCATAACCCTGTGTCAAGTTCCGTCTTGACTGTCCGTTAACTTTGACGGGAAAAGTGATATGTTGACCATTTTGCCCTTTGAAACACATCAAATTTAAAAAATGATGCCATTATTTATATCAAACAAAATCATGCTCCCCCCACCGACGAGCTCCATCCGCGCCTGTGCTCCCAACTCACGAGCTCCAGGCATCCCCACGTCGCCCACACCTCCCTCGCGCTGCCAGCTCCATCGCCCATACAAGCGCCACACACCCCTCCCCCGCGTCGCCGGCTCCATCGCCTCATCACCCCCCCTCATTTCCCTCCTCGCTGTGGCGCGCATCCAAGTACTTGGGATGCGTGGTTTCTCGATGCCGCCTTGTGTTCAACATGGTGGGATCCTTGCTCGTTTTACTCTACTTTCGCCGCTTCTCCGCTACTGCAATGGACGTTCTGAGGCCCAAAGGTCTCAACCCCGGAACCTTTGCCATCTTCACGATTGTTTCCTCATTTGCAAACATCGGCCTTCGTTCCCAAAAATGGGAGCATTATGGAATTTAAGAAAAACCCATCTCTCTTCCTCATCCCACATATTCTCTCTGGCACGACACTCTTTTCCTCTGTACCTTCATTTGGTCTCTCCAAAGGATCACGAGGCGTCACAGAAATTCCAATACTGAGGTGTTGATTGACGGCATCGTCGAGAAGGGTGTTGCCAAGTATTTCGGTCTGTTCACCCGTATGTACATGGGATTCCCGATTGTCACAGTGGTTGGCTTCACAGTGACGCGGCGTGATGTTCTGCTCGTTGGATTGGGGATCCAAGGCATTGGTCGGTCTGAGCACGAATGAGAAGATGGTGAGGGCTTTGTTCGTGTCTGTGAACACAAGACATGCGGGAGAGGGATCCGTCGACTTCTCCCTTGTCTCCCCTGCAATCCTGCTCCTATTCATCTTGAGGATGTCAGTTGTTTCCTTCTTTGATCTTCTCTCTCATTTGTTGAAAACTAAACCAATCCTAACATGTGTAATTGTTGCTGACAGGTACCTGCCGGCGTCCACTACATTCTACCCATATCCTGATGAGGACGTGTCCGAGGAGGATGGTTCTCCTCGCAGGGAGAGAGGCGGCAGATGGAGGAGGCGAGGGGGAGGAGGGATGGGTAGGGTAGCAAGGAAGGAGAGGAGGTGGCGGTGTAGTACTGGTGAGAGGTGGTCGGGGATGGCGGCGACGGAAGCGGAAGATGGGTCGCCGAGGGCAGGAGACGAGGGAGGGGGAGCACAAGGAGGTCTCAATATCGTCAACGGGGCACCTGAAGATGGAGCAGAGGTCCGGTGATGGGAGGGAGGAGTGGACGGAGGAGCAGGAGTGGACGCAGGGGAGGGGGAGGGAGAGGTTGGAGAAGGGGGACGGGTGGGGAAGTGGGCTTGGACTCACAGAGGATGCAAAGGAAGGGGGAGCAGGGAGCCAGACGAGGTCGGAGGCGGTGCCGAGGAAGAGGGAGATGGGTTGGGAGGGGTGGGGGAGGGAGTAGTCACAGCCCAGAGAGAGGTACGAAGGGGGAGGGGGCTTTTCTTTTTCTTTTTTCCTTCTACTCTTGATTAATCACAGTTAATCACAGCCGTTGGTACGTCGATTAGTTAGATTAACCCAGTCATCTGGTTGAGTTAATGAATCAAACTAACGGAGGGTTATAGGTGTAAAACGGCGTACTTATTCAAGGTCCTCGGCGTAATTCATGTTTCTCGAGGGTTCCTGGGGTAATTATGAAATTACTCAGGGTTATGGGTGTAAATAACCCAAAATAAAATGGGGGTGAGTTACATATGAGCTCTAAATGGGTAAATGAGTCCTTACCCATGAATCGTTTACCCGTATACAAGTAACTCAATATTCCCGCTTAAGTTGAGCATAGAGATTGTATACGCCCAACTTGCCCACATTTTTCTCAAAACTAGTTGTGGGAAGCCCCATGGTGAATACATCGGCTACTTGATCCTCAGTTCTTATGTACAGTAGGACAAGCTCCTTAGACTCAATTCTTTCTTTAATAAAGTGATGATCAATCTCCACATGCTTGGTTCTATCATGTAGGACAAGATTGTTGGATACATTTATAGCGGCCTTGTTATCACATAACAACTTCATAGGCAACTCGAAATGTATTCCAATATCTGTCAAAATAGTCGTTGACCCACATCTTTGTGACACCCATAGCAACAACCTTATATTCAACTTCAACACTAGATGACACTGGCTGATTGTCGTTTGCTTCTTCAGATTACCAAGTTGCCACCTAGAAATATGCAATATCCAGTTGTAGATCTCCTCGTATTTGTGCATCCAGCCCAATCTGCATATGTGTATCCATCTATCTCAATTTTTGCATCTTTAGTATAGATAAGATCTTTTCCAGGATCTTTTTTCATGTAGTAGATAATACACTCTACTGCTTTCATGTGAATATCAGTTGGAGCATGCATAAATTAACTCACTACGTTGACAACATAAGTAATGTCGGGTCTGCTTAAAATAAGATAAATCAGCTTACTCACAAGAATCTGGTACCTACTCTTAGAATCTTCATCAAGTGGCTTCCTATCCTTGATGCACAACTTATGACCACCCTCAATAGATGCAGACAAATGTTTACATCCTAACTTTCCAGTTTCTTTCATCCGATTTAGAGAGTATTTTCTTTGACAAAAAATAAGGCCTTCATTCGACCTTATTAATTCAATACCTCAGAAAATATTTCAAGTTTTCAAGATCTTTCATATAAAAAACCGCAACAAGCTCTCCTTTTAGATGAGTTATTTCTCCCTTGTCATCTCCTGTGATAATTATGTCATCAACATAAACAAGAAGGGCCATTTTATTTTTACTCCTCTCGACAAAAGAGAGTGTAATCACCATTTCCTTGATGATAGTCCAATCTAATCATCACCACCCCAAGCCTCTCGAACCGTGCTTTAGGAGATTGTTTCGGTCCGTATAACACTTTCTTCAACTTACACTATGTTCTTGTCTTCTCATGGCCATGTGGCAAGTGCGTGTAAACATCTTCTAAGAGATCTCCATTCAAAAAAGCATTCCTAATGTCCATCTGATGAATCTTCCAATTCTTGAGAACGGTAAGCGAAAGTACAGTTCGAACTGTATTCATTTTTTGTCATATGGGCAAATGTCTCCAGGTAGTTAGTGGCATATTTTTGACTGAAACCCCTTGCGACAACTCTGTCCTTGTATCGTTCTATTTCCTTATTTGGTTTGTATTTTATGGTGTAGACTCACTTTGAACCAGCCAGATGCACCCCATCTGGAATATCCACAATGTCTCGCATACAATTTCTTTCAAGGGTCTCCATCTCCTCATGCATAACATGGCCCCATCTTGGATCGAACCTAGGTTAAACAACATTCTTGGGAATCATAGAGGCATATTGTGACTAGATAAAGTATTTATAATTTTTGCTAAGTTTAGGGTATCCAACACATATGCTAATTGGGTATCTGATACATTCATCACATCTCGAGAAGGGCTTTGTTTCGCTTCGCATGTGTCTCTGTACAATCGAATCTTGATAAAAAATATCAATTCATCAGCACCCACTTCTTCACTGTTGTCATTGACCTCCTTTTCCTGATCAGTTTCAAGATTAGAATCTGAATCACCAATGGTCGTGGAGGAACTTGGATCTTGTAAGGTTTGAACATGGTTGGGGTTGATCTCTCTCTCTCTCTCTACAAAGTGTGCATCATATTTTTTGCTGAAGCTTCTTTCTGTAATTTTTTTCATGCCAATGAGGTGAACGAGACTTCCATCCCTATGTCTTTGCAATTTCCTGGTTGGAGTTATCTATAGAGTTATTCGTTTAGTTGGAGTTACCTATAGAATTTGTAGAATCATCACATACATCAAGGAGAACATCTTGAACATTTTCTTCACCATTACTTTCAGTCTCCCCCTGAAGGGAATGTTCAGAGAAGTATGATTCATGCTCAATAAATGTGACGTCTTTGGTAATATGCATTTTCCATCTTTAAGATGAAAGCATTTACAACCTTTCTGAGTAGGAGAGTATCCCAAAAAATACCTCTGATTTCACGTGCATTGAATTTCTTCGCATCAAGTGCAAAATTGTGAAAATAACAAAGAAAGACCAAATGTCTTCGGAGGAAGAGCAAACGTCCTACTTTCTAGCTGAATAATAAAAAAAGGAGTAGCCATCTTCAACCTTCTTGAGAGCATCATGTTAATAAAGAAGGCAATAGTGATAACTGTCTCTCCCCAAATCTTTTTGGGAGGTTGCTTTAAAATAAGATTGCTTGGCTAACTCCATAATGATGTATGTTGTTTCGCTCTGCTAGACCATTCTGGTGAAGGGTATAACTGCTAGAAGTCTCACAAATAATTCCTTTAGCACTAAACATTTCTTGCAATTCATTACTACACATATTCACGAGCATTATCAGACCTAATATGCTTGATCACTTTCCTGTGTTGCATCTCAATAAAATTGAAGAACCTTTTCACAATGTTGATAAATTCTTCACGATCACGAAGCAAATAGATAAAAGTTTTTCTAGAATAGTAATCGATAAAGGTAATGAAATACTTGTAGCCATTCCAAGTAGGAATGTTAGAAGGCCCAAACATCCGAGTGAATTAGCTCAAAGAGCGCATCTGCCTTACTCTCAGAAACATAAGACGTTGCACGAATGTGCTTTGCCTTCAAACAAACATGACACACTAAGTCCACAGAGCTCAATTCTTCAAATAATAAAAGAAATAACTCGTTTAGATTACCAAACAGAAGATGATCAAGGCGCGCACGCTACTAAATGACTTAATATTGATAATCGTTATTGTTCTTCCTTACTCGAATTGGAGTTGTTAAAGCAACTGCCACTTAATTGGTAGACGATACAAACCTTCGAAAACCATACCAATCTCAATTATTCTCCCTATCACCGAGTCTTGTAGCAAACATCGATTAGAAGAAAAGATAGGTTCACAATTCAATTCCTTTGTTATCTTGCTAACAAAAAGAAGATTTAGAGGCATGTCAGGCACATGAAGTGCATTATGGATAACAAATTTATCATGGAAGGATACACATTCTTTCCCAACCACATTAACATGCGATCCATCAACAAGAGCTACATGATTCTTGCCAGAGGTCAATTTATAGGCTTAAAAAGTTTTGGATCCCTGGTCATATCGTCTTGGTACCAAGGTCCTAAACATCGGTTTCGGTCACCATTTCGGTATCGACCAAAACAGAATTTCGATGGAATTTCGGTGGAATTTCGACCGGGATTTCGATCATTTCGGTCATTTTTTGTACTAGGACCCCCATATTTCGTCATTTCGGTCATTTCGGCCGAATTTCGATTTCGACTGGATATCGATATTCGACAGAAATTCGATCGAATTTCGCTGAAATTTGAGGCCATGTTTGGTACTACTATCAATTATCCACTCGAGTTTTGGATCACCACCTCATGTGGGATAAGATACAATCACACTGCGTAGTGAATCAACTGGACCAATCTCTAATCACAACAACCAAGTAGACACGTCAATGCTCTAGATCAGCCCAATCGTTAAGCAACAAAAAAAAATTGAACCCAATACTGATCACAACAGAATTGAAGCTTCAATCCAAAGGAGACTCAAAGAATTTCACCAACAAAGCATATACCAAGCACAAAAAACACCACCAAAGAAACTTCCTTCAACCCAAGCACTGAAACGAGCTTTTGAAGATTCAGACAAGATCTCTAGTAGTTCAAGAGCAATTTATCACTACAGTTGTAAGAAGCAATCTGTCGAACACCTTGTGTGCACCTTAGAAACAATTCGTCGAACACCTTTGAGTGCATCTTACAATCACGTCTGTACGAGAACCACTAGCAACCGACCACCCACCAATGAACCCCCCTGAAGAAGATAGAAAGAGGGTTACACGCCCACAACACAAGATTCTCACCTATACACCAAGGAACAAGCCTCCATGAGTAGCAAGTACCAATCTTCTTCAGGATGTTGAACAAATGTGAGGTGCGCAGAATGGTGTGTCCTGACATCAAGAAACGATCGAGCATGAAGCAAGAGAACAATCCCAACAGCTATGCGACACACCAATTTAATAGCGAATCAACGAACATGCTGGCCACCACATTCCCAATAGGTTCCAACCCTATTGTTGCTGCACCACGAGTAGAACAAACACAAGAGGAACAACCACATGCACTAGAATCACATTTGCTACACCAAGACGACAAGACCCCCTCATGATCCAAAGAGTCACAACGACATCCGCAACCTCGAATGTTCGAATTTCTCGAGCAAAGGATGCGATAACGGGCACAAAGAGGTGAAGAGAGAACCCCAAGCTCAAATACCATGTAGACAATCAAGCGGGAAGCAAATACAACAATTTAACGTGGAAACTCTCCTCGCCGGAAGGAAAAAACCACGGAAACACACTGTTACTCACGGCAACAAGGGCTCTACTTCACACTTTCTTGATGTGAGAAAATAAGATGGTGTGAGTTGCATATAAGCTCTAAATGGGTAAACGAGTCCTCACCCGTGAACCGTTTACCTGTATACAAGTATAAATCAATAGCTATGTATATATACAATGAGAAACCCATAATGAAAATATAACCAATGTGAATCGTGAGCTTAAAATCCTAGATGCATGCATTTGGATCTCAGATAATGGATATGGATGGGTAACGAGCTTAATTGGGTGGAACAAAGAGAAACCTAAGTGCTAAGTGTGCCATGAACAAGGAAATGCTAACTAAGAATGAATTAGGCTTGGAAATAAAATAATGTATTTTTATGTCATGTTGATGTTGGGTGTGTAATACAACAGAGATAATTATGCTAACTAAGAATGAATTAGGCTTTGAGATTTTTTTGTCATGTTGATTATGGACTAAGAATAAATGACCCTAGTTGGGATCAAAACCAAGCAAGGAAGAAAAATTGTATTTGAGTCAAACTGGGTGACTGTTAGGTTTCCTATCGTCAGCTGAATTAGTAATGACCATTTGGAGAGACATCACTGTGAAAAAATTGTCATTGCAAAACTTTAGAGAGGGTTGGGAAAAAGCCATGGCCTACTGATGATCATCGACCATCGTTTGGTGGTCATTGTTGTAAGATCACAACATCATGAATCATTAGCTATGCAGCCTGATGGGACACATCTAGTGCTGTAGTGGTGGTCATTGTTGTAAGGTCATGGCCTCGTACTCTCTGAGAAGATCTTGCTGGCTGAGCTATGCTGTGGTAGGAAAGTAGTGATCACTAAAGTGTTCAGAGAGGAGTTTGCTCCTCCATAGTGCCACCAGGACAACCTCATCAAAAAGTAGCCTGCATGGCCGCACTGGTAGGACTGCTGGTGTGTCGTAACTGTGGAAGTTGCTGGAAAATCTCTGAGAAGATCTTGCTGGCTGAGCTATGTGGTGGTAGGAAAGTAGCGATCACTAAGTGTTCAGAGTGGAGTTTGCTCCTCCATAGTGCCACCAGGGACAATCATCAAAAAGTAGCCTGCATGGCCGCACTGGTAGGACTGCTGGTGGGTCGTAACTGTGGAATTTGGTGGAAAGGTTAAGTGTGCTTTCTCTGTCGCAGTGTGCACGAAACTGACACTGCATCTCCTATGGGGTTATCGCTTTTGGCGGCGTCCCTTGAAATGAACCTGGTCTCATTGCATGCACCTGGATAACTATCTTTGCTGCTGCTCTATACTAACAACCAGATTGGTCAATTTTGCCAGAATGGCCACTGAGTGACCATGTGTTAACTCTCTGAGACCATCTCTAAGACCATCCCTGAAAAGTGTAGGATGCGCTGTGACTCAGGCATCAATGTTGCGCCACTGAAAAGCACAAGATCCATGAACTTCTTGACGTACTCCTCTGCCATATAGTGCCCCTTTACTAGCCTTCGAAATTCTTGACGCAAGGCATCTCATCAGCTCGGTGTATAGTAGACCTATATGAACAGACTGATAAACTCAACCCACCTCATGGCTTCCTGAAGCTGGTCCTTGACTAAATCCCACCAATGATCAGCCTCCTCAATTAGCAGAGCGGTAGCAAACAAGACCCAGTACTAATCTGAAATGTCATTCACTGCGGTAGTCTTCTTGACCAATTTGATCCAGTCTTCGGCTTCCTCAACAGTTTCGTCTGCAACACAATAGTTAAGGTTTTTCTCTTTTTTTGACTCAAAAAAAATAATCTCACACTTTCTATGATGACAAACCATTTTGAAGTGTTTAACAGACGATATAAAGTGCATTGTGGGCTATTAATTCTTTAACAAAAACTTCTCCCCGTTTTACAAAAAAAACTTAAATTTTTTAAAGACACCTTTTTGACATGATCAAAAAGTGAAGTTTATTTTTCAACAATCATTTTGAATAGTATATACCAAATATATATTGATACCAAATAGAAATACTTTCATTTTAATTTTCGAACTCTCCCTTTTTCTTTTGTTATAGATCTCCCTCTTAGTTTTATAATTAAGGATCCCTCTAAAAGATATGAATGGAGGAGATCATGGCGAATGCTATGCATGATTTATATAAACAAATAGGTTAAGGAATCACTTAGTACTCTTAGCGGTGGTGGACTTCTCCTATGATATCTCCTTTGCAGCTGCAACCATCGTCTTTCTTGAATCAGATGCTCCCTTTTGGTGTCGCGGTTCCATCTACAATTCACTATAAGTTTTCCTTGTATGGTCCTAAAAGATTGAGAGGGAAGCTCGGGCGAAATTTTAAATTGGATGGGATCTCTATGATTGTCTTTAACAAACACCATAACGTGATCAAGACTTCATAATGGAAATCTTAAAATAGCATGTGATGTGGCTCTTCATATCCGTCTTTAAAAAGCCATATCATGTAAGATGTCTGATCATCAAGATGGTTCGGGAAAGTTGAATTTCATTCGGTAGTAATGCTATCCAGCCATCATTTCTCGTACATGCTATTTTTAACTGAAATCACATTAGCAAACATGTAATGATCTTTATCCGCAGGAAGTGCCGTCATCATCTAGTAACCGGCTTGTCAAAACAAAGACTTCGAGGTCGGTGCCTTTCTGCTCTACAAAAAGTTGCACTTCTTGTTTCTATACAGAATATAACTCATTCTAACGGCCATTCCTTATTTTGTGTTGAAATATGAATGCGTTGCTGTTGAAATGCAGGCAAGAGATCCGTCGCTGGCGATAACTCAGACAGAACTGTGCACATGCTATATACCGCTACTTTGGAACTTCAAAAGTATCTTGGTCAATCGAACCAGATTGACGAACAAGCATAGGTCCCGATTTGCGAGGCCTAAGCGACATTACAGTTTTGCTTCAGTAGAGAAGCACAAGCTTAAGGGGTTAGATTAGTAACAAAGTGAGGTGCAAAAGTTGTGCCCCCTATAAGATTCTAATCAGTTTTAGCGTTGCAGATGTCTGATAGAAACTGATGGAGTACACAAAGCAAATCCATCCTGCTACTCCCAACCGTTACTGGCATGATTTCCACCGATCATTCCAGATGCCGCGCCGGGTTAAAAGTTAGGTATGTCCCTTAGGTGCATTTTTCTGCCTGCATCTGTGACCAGACCAAGTTCAGTTCATTGATTAACATCAGTGAAGAACTGAAATTTTGTATCTGCTGATTTGTTCATATCAGCATGAAATATTTCCCATCTACGCATTTATGTCAACGTCTTAGAGCATACCTATTTCGACGCTAGTATAATGTCGGAACTCTTTCATATAATTATATTTCCTTTTCAATGGTTTATTTATAGATGGCCTAAGTATACTATATTACATATATATATACTCTACTATAATGATTTTCTGCAGCAAATAGCCTTGTAAATGTTACATTATCACACATATGCCACTCCGTATTGAAATTCTCAGAGGATCGTGTACGTGTTTTTATTACTAATATAGATTTCCACATAGATTTTTCTCTCCATATATTATAATTCCAATATTCTATTTATATATACCCCTCAAATAAGATTTTGTTTAAAGATGAATCCTTCTAGATGTTCCATACTAAGATTCTATTTCAAGAAAATGTGTATACATGTCTAACTACATGGGATTTCTCTCTTTTGCGTTCATGGAACGTTCTTGGAGTGCAATGAGTGTAACCCCATAAGGGTACTTTTATACCGCAATATTAGGACCTGTTTCGTTGCTGGGTTGGGCTGGATTGGGGTATCCTCCTTTGAATAGTAGTTGTTTAGAGGGTTAGGAGGATTGGAATGATAATTGTGATGTGATGTCACATTGATTATGTGTTATATAACTTTTTAATGGTTATAAAATATTTTTTATGTTAATAAGTTTATTTGATAATTGAAAAATATTATACCAAAAAAATTATAAGGTCAATACAAGCAATCCCAATCCAGCAATGCAGGGTTGCAGTTCGAGGTATGCCAGGGCACCCTGGTGTACCCCGGAAACCAAACATGCCCTTAGGGTTACATTTTCAGGAGATTGCCAATATTATGTGAGCATCACAAGATGACCATGATAACATATATTAGCTTGCCATCGATCACGAGTTCACCTCAGATAATGCGACCACACCGGGGCATGAGATGCAAAAATAAGAAACAAGGTCGTCATGTTACAAATTTGTGATGAAAATTGTAAAAAAAACAGTGAAGCCTTCTCCTAATTTAAGTAGATCAGTTATATGGAGTCTTGCTCAAATCCATGTTGAAAGATCTGAGTATCTTTAGCTCTCGACTACATAACGCAACTCCGACAAAGAGGGATTTGAACCCTGGTCCATTGAAGTGGACTTATGCCGAAAATCGTAAAGAAAAAGTAATTGTGAACTTAAGTGGGAATCCAAAAAGTGTATTTAAGATGATATAGTTTTTAAGAAGAATGCGGGTTTTCAAAATTGGAAAAATATCAGCCGAATCTACTTTTTGGAAATATTATGTTAAGAATGTATTTCTCATGTAAATTTAATCGTGGAATAAAAAAAAGTTGATAAGCAAATCATGCACGGTATATTTAACTAATACGACTACAACCATGTTTAAAATCCTTTCAATTTCAAATTTAAAAAGGATTATAAACTTTATGGCTAAGGATTTTTTATTGCACAATAAACGCAATAAGTATCGATTATGATATCTATTGATTGCCCATCATCTCATAAATAATGATAGCCATTTATCCCTAAATGGTACATTATATTACATAATAAATAATATTTACCCCCATAATAATGACCACATATGCTCCATTTCTAATAGCAACAACTAAACACAGAATATTGACTAATATCATTTTGTCTAATATGTATAACTAAAAAACTTACTAAGTAAATAAGAATTAGATACAATTTCCCCCATATTACTTACCATGTTAAGTTAAAAAGTACATGAAACCCTAGGTCATCTCGCAATTGCATTTCTTAATAAAAGCTTCAAATGTACATTTTTTGTTTGAAACCTTGACATGATGCGATAGTCGAGAAGATAGAGCTCTTAGCGAAGGTTGAACACTTGTAGGCGACTGTCGATGCAAGAAGGAAGAGTGAGCTAAAACTTGCTCAACTGAGCGGTTCAATAAGGTGGTTAAGGTTGGTTTTCCTTCTTCTGTAATGAAGTTCGTCCCCAATGGGTTGGACGTCCTTCTTTAACTTTAAGAATAACTAAGAATTTGATTTCGTGATTAAGTATTCTTATCGTTGTTTGAACACTTAGATAGTGTTGGAACACTTGTTTTGATAAATGAATAAAACCATTACTACATTTAAGATAATTGTCTGACACTTATTGGAGAAATGACTGTTGTATCATTTAGTTCATCTTAAGTATCCGAGCACGTACACTAACGACTACCTATCATTCACATTTGTTCAGTTTTTTTAGGTTAGTTGTACATGTAGAAGAAGCTCGAAGAAGATGCCAAAGAATCTCTCTTTTATTTTTGTTATCGAATCAATTTATTATAATTAAGTTTAAGGTTGTAATCTATGCTAAGGATTTCATGCATAAACTCACTCATGATACTTGTTGAGTTTGTCACGCGAGTATACAAACCCTAGAAAAGATAGACCCTTTAACGACTGTCCTCGAGAACGCGGGTATGTTGCACATGTACATCGCCTTGATGCACACGTACAATCGATTGGTGCACCAGTCGATATACCGTTATACAATCTTGATGCATACTTTTAGGTGTTCTCCTCGAAAGTCTTTCGTCATGTGTAGAAGATAAATAAGTTTACTTGTGTGCTTTATATATGATTTGAACTGCACCAAAAATAATTCGATTAGTAATTAGATATATCTATCCAACTAAGTGGCCCAAAGAAAATTTTTCCTATTTGACTATTAAATTGGACTTCACCATCTCTAAAGTGGGACAACTCCATA